>UELV01174752.1:0-12655 GCA_900490015.1 Megastigmus stigmatizans | reverse complement strand
CTCTCTCTCTCTCTCTCTCTCTCTCTCTCTCTGTTCTACTCCCGTGCAACCGCCCAACCCCGCAAGCCGATGCTCCTCGCGAAAGTTTGCCAGCTCCACCTCGGAGTTCTTAACTCATTCTCAGACTCTTCGAGGAGGAAGTTTGGTAACGGCGCAATAATCACGTTGGGCGTCTCTCGTAATCTTCTTGCCACCCGCAAGTTTACTTGAGCGCGGACCGATACAACGGCCTCTCCCCCTTCCCCTCCTCCTCCTCCCTTGTACACAAGCTTTTTGTGTGTATAACTTATATGTTCGTTAGAAAATTTCGTGCATCGAGTGGTCCCGGTCAAAAATTGGAAAGCTTTGGAAAGTTGGTAAATTAATGAGGGGATGGTTTTGTGGGAAAGTGTTGGAAAATATGTGGCGGCTATTGAATTCGATATATTGTGAGTAAACATCGAGATGGAGGATAATTAATTGAGAGATTGCAAATTTATTATCTTTTATTCAGTTTTGAACATTTGCATTTTTAATAGAAAAAAAATATTTGGTTTTAATATTCCAGCATACGATCTTTAACTACAAACTCTACATCATTGCGTAAATCGAAACTGCAATAGTTGGGGATCGGGCGCACAAACAAGCAAACTTTAAACTCGTTTAACAGCATCAAACGCTCTACAATCAAACGAATTGCGTTGATCGTACACGCAAAAAAAGATTGAATCACACATTCAATTAAATACACAAAACGCGATGCCACCGAATCAATTAATATCTTCCGGGATGCCGATGTTCCAGGAAAAAAAGAGCATCAATCCACATCAGGCCGAATATTACACATTTATCGAACGTTATTTACATGCAATATTTATTCGGGGCAAACATTCAGTTTGTGGACGTTATTATTATTTACGTAACAGTCAAGCAATCCGGCCTCTCGCATGTCGATCAACATATCGACGAGCAAATTTGACATGGCCTCCCCGCCACCGGTGATATTGAGCTCCTCCATCTTCTCCATATCATACTTGAGAACGTCATTGTTCATCGAGAACTCGGTCATCGTAGGCAGAAAGTATGCGCTTATCACGTAACCAAAAATCGCGCTCCTCTTGTACTCGCTCCAGAAAGCTTCGTAGGTGTATTTACTTGGGTCCCAGACGTCTCGATCCTTCATGTAATCCCTTAGACAATCATAGTAGATTTTGAAGAGTTCCCTGAAATTGACGATATAGGATGGAATTCGCTAATATTAATTATTTTCGTGGAATGACTTTGTTTTCAAATATAATGATGTGTACGGTGAATTGAAGAGCTAATAAAGAGGCGATAGTGTAGACCTAACCTTCCGTTCTGTGTGATAAAATTATAGAAACAGTTGTATCTTTATCAGCATTTGTTGCTTCAGCATGTAATAATTCCTTATTAGTTTGTTTGATTGCTCGTCATACTGCATTATCAATGCCCGTGTGAAATGACAATACCTTTTTTAATCACCTATCTTATTTGCAATGGCTTTTCTTTCACAAATTTACTTTATTATTCACAAAAAATGTTCAATCTGCATTAATTTATGAGTCACATCACTTATTTATTTGTGAATTTTATATAATATTAGAAAGATATATGCTGAAATTATGAAATTGCTATAAGATATTCACATAACATAATTGAATTTTTCTTTAAAGCTGCAATTCTGTTTCCTCGCAATATATTTCATATTGAAAAATAGGAAGGAATGTACTGTATTATTACGGTATAATCATGATTTAAAAAAAAAAACTATAATATAATTTAAAATTTTTTTACTTACTCAGTTCGCTCCTTAATGATCTTTCGCGAGCAACTCATATATATGAAGTTGGAAACATCAATGGCAGGCGAGGAATACATGATTAGAGCGAAATCAATAAGCATCGCCTGAACATCACCATTTTCCAATTTTCGAAATAAAACATTGTTGATGGTACAGTCGCCGTGAACAATGAGTGCCAAAGGTTCCTTGGGTATAATCGCCTGCATCATCACATTCGTAAAACAATCCTTGAAGAGATTTTCAATCTGATTCGCAAAATCTTGATCATAATTCCGTGCACGCAAATGCTTTGTCACACGTTTTAGTCGCTTATTAAGACTTTGCGGGAAAAGGTCGTTCTCGGAGTTCTCTCTGTACCTTGTTTTTGCCACGTTCTTCACGATTTCATGAAACTTTTCGGGTGTTCGTTCTTTTATAGCGTAGATATTCCCATGAAATCTTGCGATTGACTGCAAAGCTGCTACTACATAGTCCATTTCAACGTTGATCTTTAAGGGAGATATGGAGTAGCCGCGCAAGCAAACATTTTCCAGCACCATGATATTTCCGAACACTGGATCTTTGCCACCTAGAAAAGTTGAAAATTACCAACTCCCTAATGAATGATATGACAATGCTATTGCATTAGCTTATTTCATATTGTATTAGCTTCGTTCATCATTAAGGTGAAGCTATATAAGTCATTATAAGCTATATAATTTTAGTATAGTTATCTCTTAAATTTAAGGAAGTTCAGTTACATTTAGAGAATTTTTTTAGTGGAATTATTACTATAGTACTCAATAGTTACCGAACACGTAAATGAATTTCACAAAACTTCGCAAACAATTGAAACATATACTTCTCGAATCTCGTCTCATCGATTTTGCTTTTTCCTTAGAACTGTTTGAAAGCATTTTCAAAACTTTCTCCATTAATTTTTATTCAGACAAACTTTCGAAAATATTTTCTTCCAATTCGAATCTAAAACTTGAAAATCGCTGACTTCGCGAGAATGGTAAAATAAACCGCAATCATTATAGAGATGAAATGAAAGTGAACCTTTATCGTAATGAGATTAAAAGTTCTAATTATTCAACAGATACCGATAGACCATTAAAAACTAAAACAAGCCTTCACTCGCAATAATAAGTTTAGCACTGCAAGTTGGTTAATTCACTGCATTCGTTAACTACTCTAGAACTTTTATTCAATGAAATACGCAATTTTTTAATTCCATCACTCGCACAACCTCAGCTGCTTCACAACCGAATCTTATGTATGGCAAACAAGCGTCGTACTAACACAGATAAGTTTCGGGATAGTCGGAGCTCCCACGTGGCGCGAGGCTCCGATAGAAGAGGATCTCATTGGCGAAGAACGAGTCGTAGTTATTAAAGGTGGAGACCATCGTATTCTGCGAGGGTAGTTTCACCAGGATGCTTTTCTCCTGTCCTGGGAAATTGATACTCACGAAGAAAAGGCTGGACATGAAAAAAGAGCCCTTAGGTCGCGTAACCTTATACTCGACTTCGTTGGGACTGCATCTCTCGCAAAAGATGCCGGCCAACCAAGGAACCAGGTGATCCCGTAGCCATGCGTTTATCTTCTGATCGAGTTTCTCCATGACCTACCCTATATATGAGTGTTCTTCCTCGCAGCTGACTCTCCTCTTACTCTCTTACTATCTTGTGCGAAACTTATTTTTCCGAACGATGTTGAGAATTTGGAACGCTTGGCTCCGCGCGCCAGTTAATGGAAATGGAAGAAGTTTCTTGTGAGCGACTCTAGCTGGAACTTTTGTTTTTCACTTGTTAATAACACAGTCAATCGATGATCTTACGAGCTTCATCTTCGCTGAGATCTTAAACTGCGGAATGTTGTAACAGTGATTCTCGTTTTATAGAGTTGTAGACAATTAATTCTTTGTTAAATATTACATCTTTAATAAGGTAAACAAATTCAACTATAGTTGTTGTTGATATCCTTTTCTGGTGCTTTCTTTTAATGAAGAGACTTGACGCAATATTTCAGTAAGTAATTATTTAAACTTGATTGCTTTATAGATAATTTCATAGAATCATAAAAACATTATTTTTGAAATCTATTCAATGACGACTTCGAACTTTGCGTTTTTATTCGAATACACGAGTACAGAGCTGTAGTCAATTCGCAATGAATTTGCGTACTTCAATTGGAGCGGTATTCTTATCTTGCGTTCGACCAAGTTGACTGATTAAATTTGTAACATAATACATAAGACAATAAAACTTCCGCGTCAGATAAGGCTAGTCTTCATTAATTACGGCATCGTTATCGCGAATATATTTGAGATCTTTGACATGACTTAAATCTACTGCATCTTTTATACCAGAATGGATTTTAAAATTATTAACATTACAGTCACAATATATTTAGTGAATCATTGCTTTGCAAGTATTTATAACCAATTGCTAGATATATTTCAATTATAATAATTTTTATTGTTGTAAATATAATTGTAAATATATATATATAGATAGATTTTATTTATTAAATTATTTGAATAACTTTTTTACTGCTGTGTATATTTACAATAAAACTTTTTTAGATATTTTTGAAGAATTTACCCTTTTCTCTTTACAAAAGCTCGTTTGATCAACACGAGTATATAATGAATTTCTACACATGTGGAGTGTCAGCAAGAAATGTAAGAGTGATAAGATACCCAGGTGTAACAAAAGCTCGCAGACTAGCGCAGTGGAGAATAGCTCGGATGTCCAGAGCGTTCACCTTGGGTGGAAATTCGTCCTCGTGGAATTTTCTGGTTCTATTTCTATCGCGATCGAGTTCGTTCACCCTTTTTATTTGTTTGATACGTAACAAAAGCGGTATCGAAGAAATGCAAACTGAAATACGTCCATCGCTAAAGTATACTGTTCGAATAAGTTATCTATTAATAGTAATAAATTAAACATAATTTCAATAATATGTTCATAACAAAAACAAATGTGCTCTTAGGAGAGCGAGCAAATATTAAATTTTATTTAGAATTTTTAATATCAATTTACGTATTTTTCAAAGATTTAATCACTTCGTGCGTTTTTCATTAGTATATTATATTTCAAGCTTCGCAATTATTTTAAGGGCACTTTTATCTCTGCAAAGGAGAGGTAAAAAACGTAAATAAGCAGTTGAGTAAAATCTAAAAAGAGAAGATCAACCGTGGGATTTAATTAAGTCTTAAATCGGCGGATTTGGAAAAGGGAGTTCTAGCTTTATTCGACTCGACAAAACCACTCGTTTTATTTTTTTCCCTTCCTGAAGAACGTGACTCGTTATTAAGTACATTAAATGGAAAAGCACCTTCTTTAAGGGTCGCCGCTCCAGCAAATTGCTTTGCTGTAATTATTTTGTGCATTAAAGGCATTCATATATATTTTCTGTAAAAGCCGTGGGAAAGAAGTCGATGAGGAGCTCGAAATAGCTAGTGGAAATTAGATATTTAAATCAGGAAAATTTATCGCTTGAACTGTAATCAAATTCAAACCTAAATCAAATTTCAATTTGTTCGTCAGATTAAAGTAATTAGTTAAATGTCATATTCAGCTAAAGACCCTCTTTAGACAATCTGTGCGATAAATAAAATGCGATGAAGTTTACTTGAAAATTGATTAGGTATCGAATGAACAAAAGTCTATCAAAACAATGTTTACTCAAATAGGTCAATTCATTTCTCATAACCAAATGAATATCTGTAAATGTAAACTAATCAAGTAATTACAGTTAGTACCATTCATTTTCGTGTTTTACCACATTAACCGTCACATTTTGCTCAAACACTCGTTCACCTCGGAAAATAACGAAAGCTGCCGTTTCATCGCTGATATTTGCCAACATCCAATATCGCGGAAAAACACCAGCTGCAACGACGTTTTCAAGACCGATTCCTTTAAAAAGCCTGCGCCAACAGGCAAACAGCGATTTCCTCGTCACGACCATTGAAAGAACCAAACAGCCTGCCACAGCAAAGCCCAATCACACACACACACACACAGACACATCGGAGCAGAGAATCGATAAAAACATCGTGTAAAGAGGTTAGCGCGCGAGCATTAAAGCAAAATATTGTTGTCGTTACGGATTATCCAGCGTTCGTTGCAACTACTGCTTCCGCGATGTTGGGTGTGTGTGTGGGGGGTGAGAGGCCGAGCCTACTTACGGCATTACTCGTTAATATCCTCGGTCACTACTAGCCCGAGGGCTGCAACACAGCTGCCGGTTACATTGGACTTAGCTATTCCGCGGCTGGAGCGCCAACAGCAGTGACCCGCCACATATCGATGAGTAAATAGAAAGCGCGCGCAATAGCGTTGGTGGGGTCCTTGCATATTGCAGCTTGCTTATGCACATTCATACGGAACTGCATGCGAGTCTTCGATTATTGCTGGGGATATATATATCGCTGTATGGATATAGTTGCGGCCCGCCAATTATACTGTTGCTCGACGTTTTTAGATCCGTTGAATTAGTCATTGGAAATGGACGATTTGCATTAGTTGCATAACGTATGGATCGAAGAGTTTGGAATTGAATCGGCGAATCGTTGAGGTTATCGATCTGTTTCTGTTTAGTTTGGTTTATAATTGATTTTTGATCATGGTGAGTTCGAGTTCAAGGGAAATTAGAGGATTGAGATAGGGGAATTTATTTTTTAAAACTGGTGTCATCTCGCCTTGTAAACAAAGTTCGCGATCGTTAAGACTACTTAAATGATTACGTCTAACTTTATCTTGATCCCATAAGCGTTTATTTGAAGGCTTTCGAAAGGATTTATTACCAAGTTTGCTTCGCTTAAGTAACATCAGACTCGTTATAGGCTTCAGAATTTCACACTTACAGGACAAGTTTCGATGGTAATTAGCTTAAATCTCAAACAGAGCCAATGGGTTTTCAAATAATTAGAGCGAATAAGCTTATTTTTAATTTGATTATTATGTCTTACTTGATTATTAACTTTTATGCTCTCTTAAAAAGAGTGAAAATGTACTTTTACGGGAGTAATATTTTTTATTTGAAACAGTCCATTCCACTTTTTGGTAAAACGGATGGTCTATCGTATCTGATTTTTATACTTCTTTCGAAAATTTCATTTTACATACAGCTCCATAACATAGTATTGTTCAATAAAAACCAAGACAAAACATCTTTATATTAATTTTTTTATTAAGGTATACCGAACTCTTTGAATAAAAATACCTATTATATTTATAATTCTCGTAATATATCAATCTATCTGTTTGATTTGAAAAGCCTCGAGCTTCTAGCTTTTTAAAACTCATCCCCTGCTATTTTCAAACGATAGGCTCTATCTCCGTATCTCTCTATCTGCCTGCCGTGCAGTATAACGCACACGTACAGCGACGCCCGTGCGCTCGCGGGAAGACACGACGACACGATCAAGCCTCGCTCCGCACGCACAACAAGCAAGATCTCTCGTCTCGATGCCTCGTTCAACGTCAAAAGATGGCAAGCCTCTCGCTCTCTCGCTCTCTGCAGCTCTCGCTCATTCCTTGCGGCGTGAAAATAGCGTCCACCATCATCGAGGCTTCAGCAGAGCGTACAACACAGAGACCTTCGAGTGTCGTCCCCATTGCAGCCAACAGCGGCAGCAGCAGCGACCCGACGATTCTCGCTCGCTTGCGCGTGCTCCTTCTAAAGCTCGGCGGCGTTCCATTGTCGAGATTCTGCTCGAGCCCACACACCACGCAGAGACACACAGCCTTACACGTACCACGTACGTAAACACTGTATCGGCGCCATACAGCGAAAGCTAGCTTGACAGCTTCCCGGCATTCAAGTGCTAGCTGCTAGAGAGAGATAGAGAGAAAGAGAGAGAGAGAGAGAGAAGTAGGAGAGGAAGAGGTATACTCGAGCGTCTTTCAGATGGGACGATGCGCTTGCAACACTGCAGCTGCCGTCGCCCTGGCACCTGTTTGCATAAGAATCGCTTCACTTTCTCTCGCTCGCTCGGAGCCCGAGCTGCACAAAAGAGCTCGTCACCAGCGACCGACGGAGAGAGAGAGAGAGAGAAGACAGAGCCGCCGAGCTCATTGAGATAACGACTCTGCACCGCCGAAACAAAACTGCTCCTACTGCTGCTACTGCAGTGGCTGCTGCACTGGCGCCTGGTTCTCTCGGCAGCTCCGTACACGGATGTGGTCGCCAATGCTGAGCGAACCAAATTCAAACAATTATTCTTCCTCGAAATTCTGCTGTTATTTATTGGAGATATATTGATAAGAACCGATGGATAGCGATGTTGGAATATTTATTAAAATGGGAAGATATTATAGTTGCTGCGCTATTGCTGTGAATGATGTATTTTATTAATAAGAACATAACAAGCAGACACATGAAACTTGTGTGATTTATTTTGAAATAGAGATACATTTGCACTCAACAATTCAATTGATATATTGATAATTTCTAATAGGACAATTAGATATATCCACGTGTGGCCAGACAATCATATTGAGCTGGAATCTATTGAACCATCCTAAATATTCCTTGCAATGAAGTATGCGCTAATTACACATTATTTGGCAACATGCTCATTTATTTAGGCACTACAATACTTTATTTTGTAAATATAAAACTTGAGTTCTATAAAACATAAATCAGGTACCGAAAATCTGATAGACAGTTAATAAACTGGGAGTAAAAATAATTGTAAATCATTAGCTATAATCGGCTCAATGTCTTTTGTGAAGTCACGAGCTTAACGTGCGCCATAGTCACAGCAACTTGATAGAAACAATACCACTCTTCAATATACATATATTTATTGTAAAATATTACTAGTAATCGTTTGGTCTTTTCCACGCGAGGTGCACTTGTCAGCGACATGCCATTCGAGCGCGAAACTCACGAATCGCGCGTTAGACAAGAAATCACAAATAAATTGTTCACGCGATCAAAGTCGAACTCGACTTCTCGCCTCGCATGATCTCAGCTCTCCGACGAGCAAACATTGCACCTGCACTCACAATCTCAACAGTGACGATCCGCCTCGTCAAATCCGTTTTCCTCGCTAAATCCGAAATTTTTCATCATCGCCTAATTCACAGTCACTGGTTCTCGCGGATTAACGTTATAGACGCGAGCTCGCGATTCAATAAACCAAATCATATCCTTCTCCGCTATGGCGCTTTATTAATCCGTAATGATTCGCATTTCGCGATTTGACACGATTACCATCGGCAACGGCGTCGGTGCTGCTGCGAGTGCTTTTATTTCCCGCCATTTACCACTAATTGTCCATCGGTCGATCGGGCGCCACAACCAAATCGAAGAAGAGAAGCCGCACACTGGGCGCTACTGCTCCGAGAGCTTTTACACGATTTTCCGCTCGGCCGCTGCCGCGATTCATTACATTTCGCATGCAGCGGAGAGGAGAACGAAGCGAAAGAGAGAGAGAGAGAGAGAGAGAGTATATAGCGCTATAAAAGCCGAAAGAAAAACAAGAAGCTGTGTGTGCGCGCGCGCGCGAGCCTGTTAAATTCGCAATCAATGATCGATAAAAACTTGAGCTGTAAAACTTTTAGCTCCTCGCGCGCGAAGTTACTTTTTCTCTCTGCTTTACTCCGCGGAAAACTTCCGGAAAAGAAGAGAATTGCCCCGCTCTCTTGTCGATAGACACAGTCTTGGATGGGAAAAAATCTATGCAAGGGTCAGGTGGGATAAATGCATGCACGAGGATATTATTGTTCTGTGGAGTGGTGGGAAGCGCGAATTTCCAGCTCTAATTTTGTACTTCGGTATAGCGAGGCTTTAACGTCCCTGAGACTGGTTTGCCTATTGGCTATCTGCGCGCGAATAACGAATGTTTGTGAAATATTAATGCATTCTGAATCCGCGAATCAAGTTGCATTAGCTGTGATACAAAGGCAGTTTGTGTCATCGTTGAATGGTTTGATGTAGATTAATGTCAGCGAGTGAAATTGGGTTTGAAATAAATGGTATCTTACAAAAGAGAATTACACAAAAATATAATTTACAAACTTAAGTGTTGCACCTATGTAGCGCTAAAAGATTTTTTTTTTTAATGTGCTGTTCTCGTTCATATTGCATTATAGATTTACATAATTGTAATTACAGCAATTTTGTTTTCGTAACAAGTGAAACGAATTTCTACTCTAGTTACACATCTAAATTTTCGAAAAGTTGCGTGAACCCTCGGAAAAAAGGCAACGTTGTTACAAAAACACCCAGAATACGTGCAGCGACTTCATTTCGCACAAAGCGTATGTATAATTTGAAAAGTTAAAAGTCTATTCATGACGTAATACGCTTCACCCAAATTTGCTTCTTCTTCTTCCTGGTGAGTAGAGCTCCTCTCGCATAATTTCTGGAACGCATTTTCAAATTGCAAATACTCGAGGTACCGGCGCTCTATATCCACCATTGCATTTTCCGCTCATTTTCCATTTACTCGTCGACTAGACGATATAGTCCCGCCCGAGCCCAGAGCCAATATACGCTCGCTCCTAAACTTCTCTCCTCGATTTTTCCACACCCAGTGAGCCCATAAGAGCCTAGACGACGAGGAGGAGGTGGAGGAGGAGGTCGCGAAAGCGCGTGTAGCGCCAAACCTCTTTATACGAGCGAGAAGTTGGACGTCTAAGCGCTCGCGAAGGAAAGTTGGAGCAATATGAATTTTAATGCGGAGCTTCTTGTTTTTCGGTTCGGCGGCTACGCCACACGCGTCATATGCGAGCATAGATAAGGTTAAGACCGAGAAGTCCAAAGTCACACGAGAACAGGTCGCGCGATAAGTTATTCTGCGCCTTACACATCCTCTCCGATCGTTCTCCACATCTTTATCATCCGCTTTTCTGTACATCGACTCTTGCACTTTTTCCCGTCTCTCTTTCATTTATATATGTATACACACTTCATTCAAGTTTAACTTGGCGTACGGCACTCATCGACCCGCAATTAATTCTTTACGGTTCATTATCTAACGCTGTCGATGAGTTGTTGAGATAGAAATTTCCGGTGAAAAAAGAAATAGCATTAACGCAGCGGTACACTAGCCGTTGTTTATCTTTGATCTCATCTGGGTACTAAAGATTTTTATTGGGCGAGTATATTGTTATGTTTATCTTATCGCCGACTCACGTTGTATATATACCCTCTGCGTGCTCGTCTCTTTATTTGCGCACTTATTTAGGATCGGGCAGTATAAACACATTTTGCAGAAGAGAGATGCGATAAAGGGAAAGAAGTCGCGAATGTACAATGCGCTTGAATTTAGTATGAATGGGGAAGTATGTAAATACGCGACACTTGACCCATTTTCTCGGATGATGTATATACTTAATACAGCAAGACGTGAGTCATAGAGCACATTCGTAAGGACGTGACTTATATTCCCGCGTTTCATCTTAATATTTACTCGACTGATTGCTGCTTTAAAGCTAAATTGACGAATGTAGCAGTGATATCTCGTGAATTTCGTTCGTTGAATTGTTTTCATGACTTATTCGGATAAATTTTGTTTGTACGAATTTTGTGAAAGATTTCGTCAGAAAAAAGTAGAAAACCATCATGTTTCGTAGTCCATCGCTTCTCTTGCTTGCGATTATTTAATAAACTACGTCGATGTAAAGCAGTATTACCCGTAATATCGAAATGCATTATCGAGCATTTAAGTTCCATTGTATGCACAGACAAGATTCCAACTTATCGCTCATTGCATACGAATATGTGGATCCCCCGTCCTCTCTTCCCCCGCATTTCTGCAAATTCGTTTGCACACTTTGTATTTATTTCGGCCCCGCGCTACCTCCATTAGTCGACCTTTCATATTTCAGCTGCTATTCAAATTTACATGGTTTGAGTGCATCGCCGAACGCGAGAGAAATTATAGCTGGCTTAATCCCGCATGTGCAGCGTGCCTTGTTTGCTCCCCCGTTTCACCGCCACCTCTCCCCCCCGGCAAAGCTATTGGCAATTTAATATCCGAACTACATTAATCGCTGGACGCACAAAAGATGAAAATATTTTTAATTTTGCGAATTAATTAATGATCAAACAAATATACCTGTAAGTGAAGTTCGATCGAATCTATACGAGATCCTTTTTGTAGTGATTAAAAGTAGCACACCGTGAATTAGGTGACTTGACTACGAAATGTTTGAGAGGGACAAAAAAAACAACCTTCACGTTATGTTCTGACAGATTCGTTCATCATATCTTTTAGAATAAATCAAACATAAACGCTATGTAATATATTTGGGAGGGTTGACTTCAAAAGAGAAGAGAGTTAATCATTCGCACAAGGATCTCGTATAATTCCGATCGAACTTCACTTTCAGATAAGTTCGTTTAAATGTTAATTATACAGCGATCCTTGTTCTCGCGATTAAAAAATTAATGAATATGCCAAACAATCGATGTCTTGTGAGATTGGTGTATTATAAAATTTAAAGGAAACGTTATATTTAAATTGATACATTTCGTAAAAGCTATTGAAGTAGCAGCGTGTCGTGTGCTATGACTATTAAAAATTTGGATATCAATTACGCTACTAATTAATTTATACATATTGTTCTTACTCCCTGTGATCTTGTCAACACAAGAACGTTATAAGGAACGAATCTGTTAGGTAATAACATAAATGTTTTTGTTTTTTGCTCTGTCTCTTTGAAACATTACATGATCAGGTCACAGAATTCACGGTGTGTGCTACTTTTAATCACGAGAACAAGGATCGCTTTATAATAAGCGGAGAAATTTGTAGTCGCGAGCGGACTTCCCTCGTATTTCATCGAAATTGCTAATTAACCGCTCGTCAACGCTACTCTTTTATATATATATATATATATATAT
>UELV01174750.1:0-13205 GCA_900490015.1 Megastigmus stigmatizans | reverse complement strand
TATTCAATTTATTAACGTAAAATGTTTTTTTTTTTTTAGATTTTTTGATTATACAAACTGAACCTTAAATCGAATTTTCCATTTACGATATCAAAGTATTATTTTACTTAGCGGGCCGTAAGTACCACTTTCTCTCTCGGCACCTGTTCGAGAATGTTGTATTTTCGTCCTCGTTAGGCAACAAAATAGATACGCTACTCGGGAGGAAAATTAGCGAGCCTAGACCTCGTGTTTGCCACCCTCGCTTTCGTCTAGGATGTTAATTTACACTAGTTCTGGACTGTCCAAGTTTTTTTCTCCCTTGTGGTGTAATCTACTGTTTCATGCGATAAGCGTACAATTTGATTTTAGGCCTCAGTTTTACGTGAGAGTAAAATAATCCCCTTAGTTAACGCTCCAAAAACGGGACTTAAAATCGAATTTCAGCTTTGCTGGTCCTCGGACCGCAACGATGACCGCCGAGGTCTACAATTCTATTTATGATACTCATGCGAAAAGCTCGTTGAATCAATCGATGAATCGTATGCAGATAAAAGGCGCTTGAGTTAAATTGAGCTTCTCACACTTTGTGTTATAAAAGATGGATCAATACATGAGCAATAAATAGATTCCACTCTCGTGTAATCTTTTCACACGAGGGTAAAATCATTTTATCGTACTAGTATCTTAAGGTGCTATTAACGCCCCTGCTACAAAAAGTAATATTGCAAGAATTTAATTTAAAAATGAGATTGTTCCTACTCTCATTATGGCCTGAAAGGACACTTTTTTTTTTACTTTTTTCAGCGGCTTTATTTAGTATAAAATCGCATGAAAAAAAATTGAGATAAATCATTTCCGATGTAAAATTGTTTGAACTTTCAATTTACCGCGTCGATAGCCGACTCACGGCCGGCGGGGAGATACTCGGCACGCCGCCGCACACTGCCCGCCTGGCGCTGCCTCCTGCTATAGCTCTCTCCTGATTGGCCTGCTCGGTTAATTTTCAATCGATGATTACTCAATGAATATTGATCGAATCGAAAAGTTGCAATAGGATTTTTTTCATAGAATTTTCCGCTCTATCCAATGCCGTAGAGCCTATCCTACTACGCTTTAACACCCTGTATACAGGTTTTCTTAAGATTAAAGAATATCGGCTATAACTATCTAAGCTGTCTCCGACTCGTCACAGTCCGACCCTCTTAATCTAGTTTTTCGTAGTTTATTTGGGTGTACAATCCGTGTACCTCTTTTGTACTTTAATTTGATATTTTTATCTTCATTTAGAATTTCGAGAACCTTGAAACGTTCGTTATATTCGGGGTCGAACTTGTGCCGTTTCGGTTCGGCTAGTAACATTACATAGTCGCTTTCTTTAAAAACGCATGGATTAAGTTTTCGATCGTAATATTGTTTTGAACGTATTTTTGCATTTTTGAGGTTCTCCCTCCCTACGTTTTGTATTTCTGCGAGTTTCAATTTGAGTCTTATTAAATAATCCTGATAAGTATCGTCTAAAGTCTCATCGACTGGCTTATTTGCAGAAGGCACCCTTGCAATTTTTCCGAATACGCATTCGTAGGGTTAATTGAGTACCTTCATGTACGCTAGTATTATACGAGAATGCTGCGCAACCACACCATTCATCCCATTCCTTAATTCGGTTAACATAACTTTTTAGGTATTCGCTGAGAGAGTGATGCATTCTCTCAATCGAACCGTTAGATTGCGGCCTGAATGCCGTGGTCGTACACGTCTTGATATTGCAAATTTTAGCTACATTTTTTACGAGTGCTGATGTAAAGTTAGCGCCCTGATCTGACAACACGACTTTTGGTGCCCGGAAGATATATACGCATTGTGAAAGAAAGGCGTTCACGATGTCCTGCGAAGTGCTCCCTTTCATTGGTGCGATTATGCAGTATTTGGTCAAAAGATCTTGCATAGAGAGTATATACATATTATCGCGTTTCGTCCTGCCTAGTGGTCCGTATACGTCAAGTGCGACTTTGTCAAAACTAGATCCAGGGGTGTCCGTCAATACCATTGGTTGTCTAATTTTTCGTCTTATTAGTTTGTTTCTTTGACAGATCTCGCAGTTACCTATTATCTCGGAGATCTGTTGTTTCATGTTGTTCCAGAAATAATTTTGTCTAATACGGTTATATGTTTTAGTAATTCCTTTATGACCGTTGATCGGAGACTCGTGTATATCTCTAACCAAGTCAGCTCTCAATTCTAGGTCGAGTATAACGACTTGATTGTTGCAAACAATTATTTTCACTTCTTTATTGTAAAACAATTCCTTGCAAGAATCCATTATATCGTTCCAGGTAACGTCATCCAGACTGTGGGTCCTCGAAAGTCTGAATGAGGTTAAATTTAGAGCTAAGCAGAGATCGAGAAGCGATCGTAAACTCTCTATCAAGATGTCTGGGTCAGTTCTTTATCTCAAATTTTCCTTTATTGGTAAAGCTATTTTATGTTTCTTTTCGTGAACAATAACCTTGGCTTTACCCAGGGTTACGTCACTAATTCCTGGTAAATTATTTTCGGAATCTAACATCTTTGTCACGAAATATTCCATATTATCCTTGCTCATGGTACATAGGTCTCTTGATTCTATAATATAAGGGGTGACTCTAGGTCTCGGTCGTCTATTAAAATCATATGCTACAGTTTGCGTTTCCATCGGAGTGGAGGAATCGATCGTTGAATCCCTCTTTCCGTTAGAACCGTCATAATCGCTTGTACTTCTGTCATCACTTCGTGATATAGCTTTGGGCTGTCCATCGGGCTGGCGTGTTGCACTTTCATCTGCATGGTACGATAGTGCCCCACCGCTTCCCTTAGTCTCTGGTTCAAGCGTCACTAGAGAACTCAAGCCTTTTTTGATCGACTGCCTTAATATATGCTCCATTCGTGTCTTTTCAGTATCGGTTAGTCGAAATTTTGCCTTTCCCAAAGTTTCTAAATCCACATTCGTTAGGATGCATTCAAAAGCTATATGATTCTCATAGTCCAGGGCGTACACGTCTTCGTCTGTTTGATCTTGCGTCAGCCAACGGATTTTTATATTCTTTTCTTTGTTGTGAACAATTCCTGTTGTTTGGCACAGATAGAACCCGTCATCTGTGTTTTTTACGGCCAAGAAATCGTTTTTTCTATACTGTACAGTTGTTGCGTCGTCTGAGATTGTCGTTGGATCGGTATCGAAGTTTGATTCCTTAGACTGGGTGTGCATTAACATATCGCTATTAGAGTAGCCTAAATTGTCTGAGTGCGAAGCCTGATTATTGGTTTCGTTAGATGCATTGGTTTCTATAGGTAATTCAGTCCGCGCCCTACGTTGTGGCGGCTCTGAGCAATTCTATTCTGAAGTTGAGTAGTCGGTATTTTGCGAATGACGTGTATTATTTCTGGTGGATTCCGCGAAAGGGCGTCCGCTACGTAGCTGGTTTTTCCGGGACTGTATTTGATTTCGAAATTGTACAGGTCTTTTAATTTGAAGTACCATTTTTCAATCTGCTTGTGCTATCTTTGACACTATGGAGCCACATTAGCGGCTTATGATCCGTTATAAGCGTGAAGTGTCTAGCTATAAGGCAATATTTAAATTATGATGCACAAAATACCATTGCTAGTAGTTCCTTTTCTATTGTGCTGTATCTGGTCTCAGCGTCGTTCAAAACTCTACTTGCAAAGGCCACCGGTAGGTCTATTCCATCTGTGTTTTGCGATAATACCCCTCCTATGGCGAATCCAGAAGCGTCGGTTGTAACGTAGAAGGGTTTAGTAAAATCCGGATGTTTAAGGATCGGTTCGTACATTAGTTTATTTTTTAGAGCGCGGAAGGCGTTATTTTGACTCTCCGCCCATTCAAATTTTGCGTTTTTCCTTAATAGATTGGTCAATGGTTTGGCGATTGCGGAGAAATTCTGAATAAATCGTCGATAGAATCCGCAGAGTCCTAGAAATTGCTTTATTCCCTTCGGATTCTTGGATGCTGGAAAATCCTTGACTGCATCGACCTTTTCAGGATTCGATACCCTTTTCGGATACTATGTATCCTAGGTAGGATATTTGTTTTTTGTAGAAGAAACATTTAGCCGGGTTTAATTTTACTTTGGCTTTTTCCAGGTCTTGTGCAAATTCAATAAACAATTTATCCAGGTCCTCTAGTGTATCGGCGAAAATTATGATATCATCAATGTATCCTAATTATCCCATATTTTTAGTTGTATCTAAGGGTTATCTACTAATTAGTTTGAACGTAAGTTCTTGGTATGTGCTGGGTTTTTAATTCCGAAGGGTATACATAGGAAGTGGTAATGGCCAAAGGGAGTAGAGAATGCTGTTTTCTTTCTGTCTTGTTCCCTAATCATAACTTGGTGGAAACCGCTATACATATCTAAAGTAATGAAATGTTTCGCGCCACTTAGCTGTTCGATAAGGTGAGTTATGTGAGGTATCGGATGTGGATACGGTTTTATTTTATCATTCAATTTTCGGAAGACTACTACGACTCGCCATAGTTTTTTACCCTTATGACTATCCTTCCTTTTTACTACCCATAATGGGTTGTTATAGCTAGAATCGCTTCTCTCTATAACTCCGGCTGCTAGCAGGTTATCTACCTCTTTATATACGGTCTCCTGCAGTCCTTGCGGTATCGGGTATTGACAAACATTAATTATTTGGTCGTCGAAAGTTTCTATTTTATGCTCTATTAAATTGGTTGCTGGTAAGGGTTCTCCATTCAGATGGAACGCGTGAGAAGTACGTGTTATAAGCGTTTTCAATCTCTCAAGATCTCATTCATTTAGGTGTTGCGTAGGCATATGCGTCATTAGCTGAGTAGCGCTATCCTTTATATTGATGTTATTAATGGGTTCACGGTTGATGCTCTCAACTTCCGAGTTCGTATCGGTGTTATTCCTATAGGCGATTGGGAATTTAACGAAATGGTACACGTTTCCTCCAATCATGAACGCTGTTTTCGTATTTTCTACTTTATCTAAGTATACATACTTAATATCGTCGTTGGTTAGTATGATTTGGTTCAAATCGCTTAAATCTGCGAAATTTGTTTCCTTGATCGAGTTCGTGAGTTCGTCGTTTGAATTTTCCTCTAATTCGGATTCCAAATCTGGCCTGGAACCACTGTATGTTCTGTCATTACAGTTCGTGATAGGGATGTCGCCCTCTGATCGGTTCATTTGTGAGCCTTCTATTTCTGGTTCACTCCCTTGGCCTTCTTCGCCCCTTTCTTGACTGTTGTTACTCTCTTCGCTGTTACTGGGTAAGGTTATTATCTTGTCATCTGACGGATAAAATCTGTGGAAAGCTGGTTCGTATTCCAATCCATATATAAATGGAAGGAGTTTCTCTAATAGATGATTGGAATCCCGCTCCGATTCGTCGTTGGTTGTAGACGTGTAGTCTTCCGCATCTAGTTGAGAACCAACACTTGTTATTTGTTCCTCAGATTTATCGTTATCCTGTACCGGGTGCATATAAACCTTGCTGATCGCTAGATCGATTGCATGATCGTTATTATTCGTAATTGGGAGCGAGACGAGGCTTCCTTCATTTCTCGCCACGATATCTCCTGCTATTATCCCTTTGTCCTTGTAATCGATGTTCTTGATTAGACCCTCCTTGTACATGTCTGAATTGGTCATACCCACCTTGGCAATAACCGTGTCGCAGGGGCCTATTAAAATTTGGTTATTTTTGGTTAGACATGGAAATGACAGATTCTCGAAGGTTAGATTCCTTGTTTTAAAATTGATTTCTGCTTTCCTGTTAAGGTAAAAATGGGAACTTAAAATGACGTCGTTTTGGATAGGAAAGTTACAATTGACTACGACGAATTCTGATATCTCTCCATAAACATTAAGTTTGCAAATTCCTAGCGACTTGGCGTCTCTGCCGCTAATGCCTGTTAAAACTGGCGGGTTCTGCCAGGCTATCATTATCGACCTTTAGTGAATTGAGGCAGCCGTATCTGAAATCTTCCGACGCAATACGTATGGTAGGGGTCGTAATGTTGGTAACGGACCTTATGATGTGAATGTTTCCTCCTCCATCATCTTGCTCGCTGGACGCATTGCTGGGTAGACCGGGCTCGCGTCCACTAGCGCGGTGTTGATAGCGTTTCCCTGAGCCTTTGCTTCGTTTCCAGTTTCCACTTTAGGGCTCTGTAATCTGCCTCAAAGTGTCCAGGTTTCTTGCAGTATCTGCAAGTATTATCCTGCATTGGATTTAGAGTTGGTTAAGGCGTTTTGGTTTCCTTATCCCTGTTCATTACTGTTTTAGGAAAATTATTTTGGTCGAATCGGTTGCTCGTATCATTATAGAATTTCTACCTTTCTCTTGGTTTAGATTCGTATTCGAATCCATGTTTCTTGCGATCTCTTTCTAGTTTCTTTTCTATAATCAATGCCTCGTCGATTGCTTCATAGATCGTCTTGTAAGTTTTGATGTCCATTCGGAGCCTGAAGTTTGGACTGAGTCCATCCTTAAACCCTTCGATTACATCCCCTTCGATTTCGTTTAATTCTCTTTCGTTAATCACTCCATCGTTGTCGAATTTCTTTCGATCGATTATTGATTCCTTCAATTCGGTAACTCGCGCTGAATAATCCAGGATTGATTCACCGTTAAATTTTTTAATCCGGTCCAAACGTCCTCTAAGGTTATTCAGTGTGTCCGCAGGTGCGAAAATTGACTTGATCCTGTTTATAAAATCGTCTAGCATTTTTATATCCGTGTGCTCTGTTGCCGCATAAGCACGTTCATTTAACTTAATCTGCAATAGTTTTGTAAATTCAGTTTCCAGTGCCTCCGGAATCGTATGGATTGCGCGTTTGCAAGCCCTTACGAATGATGTTAAATTTGTTCCGTCGAATTTCGGAATACTTGCTAGAGCCTCCTTGATATAAACTCCCGGGGGTACGAATAGTGGACTCTCAGCAGTATACGACGTACGAGCGTGCGGTAGCCGTACTCGTTGTCGCTGTCCATATTTTGTGTGGTTGGCGTATTATTGTTGAATTGGTTCCTTATTCGTGTTGCGTTTTATCGTAGTATATCTATACGTCCACGCATTCTGTCGTCGACACTATCTGTTTCACTCAATATTCGTACGTTCCGCGTGGACGTCGATGGGGTTACAGGTTCCTTAATTGGTAAAGGATTCGTTAGTCCGTCATCACCTTCCCCAGAAGCTCCTGGTTCCAAAATTTGAAGTAATTTTTCCTTTTCTAATTCTGCGATTTCGTGAAGTTTAATTTCGTTGTTTAATGTTTCGTTTAATTGTTGATTGCGCTCCTTTTCTGCCTTCACAGCTTCGAGAGCCTCTGTTTGTGCCTTTTGAACTTCACTTAATAGATTGTTCTGCTCCTCTTCCTTGTGTCTAACTAATTTTGCCCTATTTCGGACGGAGTCAGCTAATTGTCGCAGCTCGTCGGCTGTCAGATTTATGTATTCTTCTGCATGTTCATTGTGTTGATTCATTTCAAACTTGATTTACGAGGGCCAGGATTATCAAAAAAAATTATTTCGTTAAGTATAAATAAAATAATTAAATCGTTTTACTTTAAATAAAATATTATTTATGACTTGTCTAAAAGCTTAGGATTAAGTCTGAAGCGATTAATGATGTTTGCGCTTTAGGTTGCATTAGTGATGTACCAAATGCGCAAAATTTCAATCAGAATTTCCAAGTTTATAAAACTGTAAAATTCTATAAATTGGGAAATTAGAAATTAAAGAACGACGTATGACGTATCTAAATACTCTAGAGTTTATTTCCAGTCGTTTGTCGTATATCATATCACTGATCACCTGAATTTAGATTTGTCGAAAATATTCTATCGAAATTTTGAAATTTGATATAATACAGAAATTAATAAATCGAAAAGTAAAAAAAAAAGAAAAATGTCGTTTAAAGTGTCTACAACCGTTAAATTTATTGTTCTTGCCAAATAAATAAACAGAAATTACTGTTTATTGTGAATGACTTTGCAGCTAAAATTTCAAACAGAAATTCAAATTTAAGAAATATTACTTATGTCGACTGTAATCTACTATAATGACAAAGATTTTTCTATCGGTCTTACAGTCTAATCAATATTAATGGGCAATCAGATTGCTCTTGTTTATAATCACCCCCGCAGAATCTGAAATAAAATTATATTTAACCTGGAAAAACATTTATTAGTACAGGACAATCTGACCGCCCCCCACCACCCAAAAATGCCCGATGTTTCGAGCCCGCTCCGGCTCTTCATCAGGAACTGAAATGAAAAGCATTCAGCCACCTTATATAGCCATCCCTCTACCCATCCCCACTCTCCCCACAGATTGAAAAATCTTTGGCAGTTTATAGAAATTCAAATTCTTGGAATCGTGCAAAAAATCCAGAAATCGTAAGTTTAAGGATAAAATCACATCAAATTACGTGTCTAAATGCTTGTTATTTTATTTCAAACGTTTAATAACTCTTTCGAATAGAGTTATGTTAGGGCAGATTGAACGTAAAATTTTTCAATCAGAATTTCTAAGTTTTTGAAGTTTTTGAAATTTCCCAAACCGTAAAAATAAATTACCATATAACGTATAGTATGTCTAAATGTTTATTATTTTATTTTATAATTTTTCGAAACTCCCTCAAATAAGGTTGTGTTAGAGAATAAATTAAAACTAAATTTTCAGACTGAAATTTGAAGTTTCAAAAAAATAAAAAAATTGTTATCTCACAATTACAAAATTTATAAATACGTTTATTACGTATCGAAATATTCAGGATTTTATTTCCTTTCCTTTTAAATGCACTAAATCGTTTACCTGAATTCCCGGAAAGTCAAAATTTCAAAGTAAATTTCAAATTTCCTTAAAATTGAATAAATCTATATTTCAAAAATGTAAATCTGGAAATATGACGTATTACGTATCGAAATATTCAGGATTTTATTTCCTTTCCTTTTAAATGGTTCGCTCTTAAAATTTGTATTGGAGAAAAGGTAAGAAGAATCGATCCCCGACCGTTGTCACCAATTTTGTTACGTCCGGTCACTTCGTATGGAAGTTTACACGGAACGTAAATTATACCTTGATATAAACGTTATCTGTGTTGGCTGCGTGGTGCGCGTGGTGCTAAGGTTCGGTTGAGCCGCTGCTCCGTGATCCTCCCGAACATTCGTATACTTAGTTTTTGGGTTATAGTCGTGATCCTCCCGGATTCACAGCTTCGAGACTGGAAGAAATTTCCCGATTTCTTCCTGTTCGTGATTTAGCAAAATCGAAATATACTCCCGGATATTCGGTTTGCGCAAAAACTCTCCCGAGTTCTTCAATTGATAAACGAAACTCCGAACGAAGGCGGAAGGAGTTAGAAATGACAAGTGGTTCGGAATAGCTAATTTATTTATTTATTAGATATGTTGAATGTCTCAATTGGTTAACAAATATCTCTCGCGCGTTTCCGAGTCGGAGATAGAACGCAAATTAAAAAATCGCATATTGCACTCGGGAATAAATTAGATTATGATAAAATCATTTATAGCTTATTATGTAGACATTTAAAGGTAATTATTTTTATACAATTTTAATATATATATTTAGTAAACAGATAAATATATTTTTATCGGTTTTACAGTCTCTTAATAATAGTGGCAATTAGATTGCTCTTGTTTAAAATCACCTCCGTAGAATCTGTAATAAATATAAATTAATTAAAACCTGAAATAAAACCTGTTAGCAAAGCACAATCTGACTGCATCCCACCACCAAAAATATCCAAACTGCCCGACGTTTCGTGTCTGCTCCAGCTCCTCCTCAGGGAGCTGCATATATTTAATATTTAAATTTATTTAAACTATATGAAAAAATTGAATAATCTTAAAAATTAACGCGGTTCATTGATACCCTTGGTAGATGCGAAATTATTTCCTCTCTGCAATATGGGCATCTTCTCCTTATTAACTGCAGAATGCAATCGGAACATATTCGATGTCCACATGGTCGGAGTTTTTGATCTCTCTTCGATTCATAGCAAACAGGGCATTCTTTTTATATTCAACGAAACCGAAAAATATAAAAAGGGTATCGTTAATTATCGATTAATAATTAAAATAAAATTTTGAAATTCTATAATAAATATTTCTATTTTATATTATAAAATAAACATTTTTAATCATTGACTCCCTGGTAGGTAAATTTCAAGTTTCGTCATGGTGATAAGCTTACTTACTGGGGCCCTCGGTGAATAAGCGACAAACTTATTATAAAACTAGATAATTAGTTACTCAGGCTAGTGTGAATTAAAAAAAATTATTATTATTTAATATATCATTTCTAAGATAAGAATAAGTTAGAATAAATAAAAATTTTTAATAAATTTCCAAATTTTATATTAAAATGTTACAGTACGCAGTAGTTTTATAAAAAAATGTACAACAGCGTACAGACGATTTATAAAACCAACGGTAATAAGTTATATCTAAAACGTTGAGTATCTCCCACTACATACCTAATAATTATAATGTTAATATATCCTACATTAAGTAATTATTTCATTCCTAACTTATTAAAAAATGTATCCTGCCTTTTATAATTACGATACACAGACCAGATGGAAAACCAATGGTAGCTAGTCACATTATTATTCTCAAAAATTTAGCGGGCATATCCATGCACCACCATATTCTCAATAATAATAAAGACAACCCGGCTTATTAAAAAATCTATCCTGACCAACGACAGCCAGTCATAACATAATTATTCTCAAAAATTTAGCGTGCATGTCCATGCACCACAATATCCTCAATAATAATATAGACAACCCGGCTTATTAAAAAACGTATCCTGGCTCTTACAATAACGATACACAGACCAGTTGGAAAACCAACGGCAGCCAGTCATAACATTATTATTCTCAAAAATTTAGCGTGCATGTCCATGCACCATCATATTTTCAATATTAATAAAGATAATCTGCTTTGCTAAGTAATGGATTAGTTAATCTACTCTGTAATTGAAAGTCTTGAAAGCGAATTATTCATTACATTCCTTTTTTGTAGTACCGAGACTTTAAATATTATTTTATTAATTTTTAATAATTAGAATCTAATTACCTACTGTAATATTTGAAAATGAGCTTAACCTCAATGCCGCTAATTTTAAGACTTAATCTACTTCGTAAAAAGAATAAAAAATTTAAAAAGTATACGCTAATAATATTGATACCAGTAATAAGATTAGTTCCATGACGAGATATGCACAATCGTTACAATTTGAGAAATGTAGCCAGCACTACCAAACTAGAATAACTAAAATATGGATAAAATAATAACAGCAATGTAATATTTTAAAATATACAATGAAATTCTAATAATATAATCCACAATTATGATACCCACTCTCATGGTTAAGCATAAAAATACTAGGAACACCCAATTCTAGACGCTAACTCATGTAAGGGTTATTACATGGGTATTATCTGAATTATCTCCTGTGATGCCTAGCCTCGAAATAACTTAAAGAAATAATTAACTATTAATATTAACCAATGTAACAATGCCTTTGAGGCCTATTGTAAGAATCCCTAGCTTTTAAATAATGACGTAAAATACTAATTTTTAATCTCTAAAAATTTTCTGATGTCTAGTTCTTAAATAAACCTATGATATAATAAGATTATAATATTAATCATCCCAAAAAAAGCAACACGGCACCTCTGAAGCATACTGTAATTCCCCCACTTTAAAGAATGTAATAAAATAATAAATTTATTAAAATAACCGACGTAAAAATGCAACACAACACCTTTGAAACACATAAGACAGACACGGCTAGTCTTTAAGAAAAGTCTTTAAGGAAAATAATAAATTTAAAATAATAATCCACGCTAATTAGCAACACAATGCCTTTGAGGCCTATAGTTATTCCTAACTTTCAAATAATGCCATATAATAATAATTTTTAATGTCTAAAATTTTTTAAATAATTTCTGATGTCTAGTTTTTAAATAAAGCCATGATATAATAAGTTTACAAATTCAACCCTAGCAAAAAAAAAAAAAAAAAAAAACACAGTGCCTCTGAAACTTACTGTATAATACCTACTCTTTAAAGAATCTAATAAAATAATAAATTTATTAAAATAATCAACGTAAAAAAGCAACACAACACATTTGAAGCATATAAGACTAACACGGCTAGTCTTAAAGAAAAGTCATAATATAATATATTTACAATAATAATCTACGTTAATTGGTAACCCAATGGCTTTGAGGCCTATTATAAATAATCTCTAGCCTTTAAATAATGACATAAAATAATAATTTTTAATGTGTAACATGGTTTCCTGGGGGATAACTTTATGACAAGTACTCACCCCGGGGCGTACCAAGGCAGCTCGCACCACGAGTTGCCGCGGCCTGTTACAACGTGAGAGCTCCGTGCTCTCACTTTACTTCTCGGTGTGTGTGTGCGTGTGTTCTCTCACACACGCACTGCCGGCTCTTCTTGCCGGGCTCAGCTACTCAGCTTATGACTTACAGCGACCAGCTGCAAGTCCCGCGGAGAGTGGCAGTATCCGAGGCACGGACTTGGTAATTAAAGTATAGCAAAATCACGTGAGTCAACGGATAATATTAATAGATGAGACATTTATTCGTCTATAAAAAATAATATTACAATTGATGCGCGAAGTGTTAGAGTGTGCGCGCCGGTCCACACCGTCGAAAGCGCACACGGAAATTTGAATTTAAAACGGAGAAAAACGGAATCGAATACAGCGAAGGGCGAGCACACCACACGTTCGAAGATTTTATTTCGATATAACATTCCAGCGAATTTTATATTATGCTTGTCGCGTTTAGAGCTCGGCTATATACGAGAACGTACTTCGTCTTCGAAGTAAACATGCCGGTGCGTGTTTATTCGTGCGACCTATACACTATATACAGCGCTGTGCCGGCACAGAGCAACTGCTCTCGCAATCGAGCGAGTATGAGAGAGAGAGAGAGAGAGAGAGAATTCAAAGAAGCGTTCGGATTCCGTATCCGTACGCTCGCACGCTTCGATTTTCTGATCGCACGCGTAATAAAATGCAGACTTACTTGGAGCAAGGAGTGCGCCTAGATGAAGCTCCTTGCTCCTGTCTTTTCTCGTGAGCGGCCGGCCGGTCCGCTCACACACAACTATCGCTGGAAA
>UELV01174748.1:0-14480 GCA_900490015.1 Megastigmus stigmatizans | reverse complement strand
AAATAATACGGTAAAGTAATAAAAAAGTCAAGAAAAACTTTTTTTCATTTATGTTTGTATGTATATCTTTGAGTTAAATGATGCAGCTTATTGGATTAAATAAATGTTCTATTAACATAATGATTTTTCCGTCTTCCATTCTACAACGATTCGTTGTTAATTTGACAATATTAGAGTTTGCGCTATTTCAACTATGAAAAATTGTTGAATCAATTGAATTTTTTTCTCTGTGTGTGTTTTGCATTGATAACAAGCTTAGCGATGCCAGACATTATTTCCATATCTCCCAGATTCAAAGACTATTCTCGAAGTCGATATATAGACGTCGCGCCATCTTCAGTTCCACTAAATATATATATATATATATAGTCGCGAGTAATGGCAAAGCTCGAAATCCACAAGATCATCCCCCTCGAGCTATACGACGCGACGCTATATATATACCGGAAACTCCTCCTACGGTTGTGTACTTCGGTAAAAGGGAGGCGGCGTTACAACTTTGTCATTTCCGAAGGTATCCCTTATACCCTCTCTTTCTCCCTATCCCCCGGTTATTATATATATCTTTGTCGTACTTCTTTGTTTCTCAATTGCACAGAAAATCGAGACCCGTTAAGGCGGAAAATGCGAATTCTTCATGATTTAGCGGAACGGAAAATGTATAACGAGCTCGCCTCCTTTGACTTGTCAGACGATGTGAATATTCTCCATAGCGAGTTTGGCGGGGACTTTTTAGGGTGGGCAAGGGCGCGACTAGGGGGTAGGGAGGAGGATTAAGATGCGGACATGCAAACGGATAATTGAATGAAATATAATTTATTTCGCGTGATAATTGTTGTTGAAACATAAAATATTGATTACAATTGTACTAGAATGGATATGTTGTAACTTATTGCACTTTAACTTAATTTTTTACTTATTACTATTGCATATTTTGTACTATAAATTTGAAACATTATACGTATTCAGTTTTAGCTATATAACTATAGTTACACCTAAATACGAGAATACGAGTTATAAATATATTTATATGGTTTCTATATTTGAACGTGCAATTCGTTGTACCGGATACACCGATGTTTTTCCTTGATTTTGTTGCTGTATTTATAACTGTATAGAGCTTCCCAGAAAGGATAAAGCTTAACACGGTATTTCATTTATTGCGAATCTCAATGGCGAATATAACGGAAATGGATACAATGTATATCGTGTCCTGAATTCTGAAAAAAAAAAAACGATCGCCGAATAAACGATCTATCGCAGTAATTAGACTACATCTATAAGGATTTTCAGCTTTGGAACAATGTGCCCGTAGCAAACAAAACCCCCAAAGAGCATGATTTTACCCTTCGACTCGAAAATCTCAAAAACTCGCCAAACAAAACTTGTTCGCATATATGCAAGCAAAAACCGTGAATCGGCCAATATTGTATACCGAAAGAATAACCAGAAATTACCCAGGTGTTTCACAAGAGAGAAAAAAACATACGAGAATTGCAGTCCTACGCACACACACACACACACTGCATGTATCGCGGGTGCCAAGTCTAGTCCCCATCGTCGTGTACACACGAATATAATAATATAATAGAGGAAAACAGAGCTGGCGTGTGCGGGAGAGCCGAGCGGTAATTTCTCGTATTACAAGACTTAACATGATGACGACGCGACTTGTTTCTCTCTCTCTTACCTTCGACGATGGGTGAAAGTGGCGCGTCGGGGCCTAAAACAATATTGGCGAGAGGAGCCGCGTGTACAAGGGAAAAGAAAGATATATATATATACGTATATATGTATCGAGGGAAATTCGAGGCTCGCTAACCGGCGAATTATTTATTTTGAATCCCCTGCGCGTATGAATACGTGAGAGAGAGTGAGAGAGAAAGAGAGAGACGGAGAAATAGCAAAGCTGCTGTTTCCTTCTGTGTATCGCGGAAACGAAAGTGTATATAATAGAGGGTCACGCGTACAGCGTGTGTGGTTGTAGGAGAGGTGAAGAGTTGATGCTACTACCGGTTATAGGCGAGGGAAAAGAATTTGGAATGGAAATTTTGAGATTTGTATATATATATATATATATATATATTGGGTCGGCTGCAGCTGTTTACACGAACTCATTCTGTGTGTGTGCTTTGATTTTCGTGCACACAAAACGTACAAATTGTTGGATTGGATATCCACGCGCGTTAATTTAACGGCCTATTGGGAATTTTCGTAATTTATAGCTTTCAAAACTATTTGATTGATTATAAAAACCATGCTTTTACAACTTTGTCTTTTTGAGCTTGCTGGAACTTTTGATTATATGGGAAATTGTGTGATGTGCAGTTTCAAGCATTTTTAATTCATTTACAGTTCATAATTCTATACAATTTATAATTTAGTCCTTATATTTTTATTTTGTAGGAATGGACGTTAATAAATTTTTAAAATTACCCAGCATCCTTGCGTTTTTAAATATTAAATATTTTTTCTATAGTGTTGGTATAGCTAAATAGAATGTAGCGCGATGGAAAGAAGCGAATCGAGTGTGACGAGGGTGAAAGGAGGACAGGAATAGCAGAGAGAGAGAGAGAGAGAGAGAGAGAGAGAGAGAGAGAGCTCAGACGTCAAAGTGGACGAACTAAAGTAGCCCGAAAGCCCTCGGTAATATTGTTGATCCAGTTAATAGCCTCGTGTTTGATTTGACTACTGTTGTTCCGCTGCGTGCGTAAAGCCGGGTTGGTGGTTAATAGCGTAACACGAGATATTCTGGTCGGCTTTATATTGCGAGACCTACACTATATCTCATCTCACTTCCTTACTTGATGAATAAATACGTTATTATACTTGTATGGCACACCGCTTTATGCGATAGCTGTACATAACAATTACCAGCGTCGAATATTTCCGAGCGTGAAATGTTACAAAACAATCGGTTAAAACACGAACAAATATATTTTCATAGCTATATTTTTCGAATTACCGCTGTTTTCTTTTTTCTTAATCACTTGCGTTCCACCACTACCAACAAGACATATATATATATATATATACCTATCCAGATTATGCCATAGTGCAATAAAAAATCGAAGCTCGCGAAGCACGTCGAAAGCAAAAGCGGTAGCAGCTCATCGCGCATCCGAGCTTTCTTCAAAATTATAACGTGCACCGGTGCGCGCACTTATCTGGGACGCATGACTATTTACCCCGTTATCGGGTTCGCGCGAAACGGCCACAACTACGACGACGACAGCAGCGGCGCATAAACTTCAAATAAAGCCGTGCAGTCAACGGGTTCTCGGGTGGGGTGGGGAGGTACAGTCATTTACACTTTGTCCCTTTGCATTCGCCGCGTATATACAATACACAACCACGACTTCGCATATAACATTCTGCAGCGGCGGAGATTTTAATTAAAATACAGAGCCGCGCAATTATACAGTGGCTCGGACCGACTGCCTGGTATGTATATACATGTACATATATATGAGCGCAAAGAGAGCTAGTTAATTAATTATTTTAGCGACATAAATGCCACACCTTTGGCTTGCTCGCGCGCGCGTACGCGACCGGAAGCACATCCAAAGAGCCCAGAGAGTGAGAGAGAGAGCGAAATTACCTGCAGTATATACCCAGCCAGCTGTGATTTCGCCCCAGCTGCTTAATTAAGACTATACGCGGCAGCTGCGCGCATTAATGAATTAATTAAAGTGTTTTCAAGCTTTGTTTATCGGGAAAAAGTGTTGGCCTCTCGTTATGTTGTTCCAGTTATATAAACATGGATTTAATTTATACGTCTAAGGTGGGAGCTGCTAAATTGTCCTTGACGATTAATTAGAATTGGCATCGTAGCGGGAAACTATTAAAAAAATGTCATTTTTTATGTATACAATAATATATACAGAAAGAAAATAATCGTTGTGCTAGAGTCGATAATTCACTGAAATCAAAGTTGAAGCTCTAAGCCCCGCCATGCAAAATCAAGACTTGCTCCTATATATACGATAATACATTAAGCCACTCCATCATCGAGCAGCATCAATCCCCTATAAGCGGCAAATTCCCTTAAAAATATTTTTCCTTCCGCTCCCTTATCGCATATATCAATATCCGACATGCGAAAATAAAAAAAGAAAGAAAGAAACGAGGCAAGAGCAACATACGACGCGCTTCGAGATGGAAAGAGAGAAAGAGAGAGCGCCGCTTATTTTCAGGCAAAACAAATTAAAACGAGTGATCCGCGCATATACGACACGTATACATATATACATCCACTATAGCTCCCGAACTATACATATATACATATATATATATGCGAGAGGTTATTTATCACCTCGTAGCCATTAGCAGGTATTATTTCAGCGCTAATCTGCCCGCAGCGGATCGCTATATAATGGCCCTCTGCAGAATGACACGTCGGCAGCTATAATACTGCTGCTGCTGCTGCTGCTGCCACCGAATAAGTATATATGTATATCCAACGCGGTGAGGCGGCTCGCGCGCGCAACTGAAATGGCAACGAGCTCAGGACCCCGAGGGGTGGAATTTCAAGGGTAGTTGGCGACGCGATTTTATTTTTACACGCCCCACGGCTATACCGCGTAGTTGTTATACACGCGTCGAGTACATAATGGGTGTGTGTGTGTGTGTGTGTGTGTCGGGGATCGAGATTATACCCTGATGCAGTATATGCATGTGTGTGTGTGTGTGTAACGCTGCAGCTCTTGGTATAATAAACTCCTACGAGCTCTTGAACAGTTTTTTTCCTTTATTTTGTCAGCAAATAGTTTTTGTTGCTCCAAAGATTTGGATATATGCGCGAGTGCGTGTGCCGTGTGCACCGGGGGATATATAATTCCGAGTGCGTTAACCATTGTTGTAGCGACGGCGGCGGCTCTCTTATGCGGCAAATCGCATTTCCGCCAGATGAATTCTTCGGGATTATAAGATAAAGGCTCGAAAGTATTTTTTAAGAGGCGTGTATATAAATCGATCTGTCATTGCGAAATTTTAATTAAATCTACGTTTGATATATACGGTAACATTATTGGGGTGTATACGAGAACGTGTAATTGCCTACTTTTGTTTGCCAATTATAGATACGATAAGTGATTCCCAATCGTCTTGGCGACGTCATCTGCACTTGTTCAACTTTGCACTCGTAGCGAGTGAAGACGATATATATCTGCACCAACCAAACGGACAGTCACTGCAATGAGAGAGTGAGAGAGAACACGTCGATTGCGTATAGGTTATTAAGCGCCGGGATATGTATATAGAAAGAGAGGAGATCCTCGCGTTAAAACAACAGAGCGCTATATATAGCAGTCGTGAGTGTGTAGCGCGCGGATGCGATTCATCCCCCTCGCGATACGCGTTACTATATACAAGTATACGCCTCCCTCCTGCAATAACGTGAAAAAGAGAGAGAGAGGAAACTCGCCGCGGTAATTTAAACACGCACGCCTTCCTATATTATACGTAATAGCTGGGGTGTGTGTGTGTTGGAGCCATGCTATGGTAGACTAATTACCAAGGACAACAATCGCTTTGTCGTCGCTGTTGTGTGTGTGTGTGTGTGTGTGTGGGTATAATATAGTGTATACGTACCCCGTGAGACCCGCGCCTCCCGCGTGCTGCGCGTGTCGTTTAATCCAAGGTGGATCTCATTGTCTGGGCCCGTGTAGTTTTTGATGATCGGCGATCAATGATGCTTTTTAATGTGATTTTATCCCTCGACGCTTCGATCGATATTGCGACATCGAAACAGCTATATATAAGCAAATTGTATACAATAATTTACTTGATATCGCATATATACCTATAAGTTGGCAGCTGATTTTTCTTTTAAGGCAAGTCCGTATATAAATATAAAATGAAAAGCAAATTTTCTCTATCATAAAAATTTTCGATTCTCATTCTACGCTCGAGACAACACACCAAGTATTATCGCATGAAATGATTATACAGGGTCGCGCATGTATAGCGGGAATATATCCGAGAGAATCAGGGCGTCTTGCACTGCAGCCGCATGCACGGAGCCAGAATTACCCATCAACGGCTCTACACAGAATCATCGCGATATCATATATAATAGAAACGGTTATATGAGCGCGGGGGGGATCAGAATATCAATGTCGCCCCGGGACACTGGTCCTGACAGCGCAATTATCTCATCTCGCGCTTGCGGTTCAAGCACGGACACCCGCACGCCCACGTATATATATGATACAACCCTTCGAATCTCGACTCGATATATATATATATACACACACGCACACGGAGACACAGCTACATATACGCGCGGCTTCCTACGCCTCGGCGGACCCCTTGACTTATGCGCCATTGTACGCCGCCGACGTCGTTATTATCATCCGGCCGAGCGTCGTAAGTGACGATCTATACGCGTGTGTGTGTGTGTGTCTATACGGGTGCACGTGTTGTGTATAGTGTAGGAAATGAGATTATAGCCGTTGCCTTTTAGCGAGTGAACCTTTTTATTGGGGGCAGCCAGAGAACAAATTGGATATTACCACGCGTTAAGTCATATAGATATATCTTCATTTTATATCGATGGTTATTAGATTGATTTTTAAATTTTATGAAATTCTTACACTTTCGGTATATCGAAGTGAATTATTCCAATCTGAAATTTTTTTATTGCAATTTCCATACGTTTGGGAAATTTGCATTGGAAATCAAATAACATGTAAAACAGCTGTTATTATTTAGTAATTTTTAATAATTATGTTTTAAAGTATAATAATCTGCTGAAGAAAAATGTATAAAGAATTATTACGTGTGCCTAGGTATATATAATAGGTATGTGTTATATTTAGCTGAATGTGTGGAATCTTTTGATTGGGCTTCGATAATGAGCTGCAGGTCTTGTAGGCCAATTAAAAAAAGCCTTTGACAAAGTTTCTCAAATAACGAATGCTTGAGGAAAAAAAATGTAATTATAATATTTCTATATTAAAAATCTGTTATTTATTAAATATGCTATAGTATACCTGTTATAAATTTAATTTGAAATAAAATTAAAAAGAAACATCTCGCCCGAGCACATTGTCAATTTAGAGCTGCCCGCACCCGAGCATCACATTAAAGCATTACTAATTAACATCGCAACAACAACAGCTGTGTAAAAGCTTTCATTTCAAACAAATTATCAAGGCTCATCTTCCTCCTCGACGGTATATAAACTTCCATTCGTATATATATACGTGATTAAATACACGCGTCTTACATTCTAATTTGTTAATGTCTTTCGAAGTCGCAGGCGGCGCTCGGCTAAGCCCGAAACGTCGCCCCTCCTATACTCCAGGGCAAAAGAAACGAGAGCTCTGCCGCGGCGGCGGAGAAAGAAGACTTTATTATCCCACTGTATAAACTCTCTTGCGCCGCGTGTTCCGTCATCTTTTACCTCGTACCGAATGAAAGAGCCTGTACTGCGAGGATAGAGAGAGAGAGAGAGAGAGTGAGAGAGTCGCGCGGCAGGTTGTTACTTTAATTAGGTGGCAGTTTATGACCTTAGGCGGCGATTTGGGGAAGCGTAAAAGCCCACGCGCGCGCGCGCGCACTCGTATAATAAGGATCAGCCCCTACGGGTGCTGGGCAGATCAAACGACTGCTGCTGCTGCTGCTGTTTCCGCGCGCCAAGCCTCCTATCATCGTGTCTCTCTGTGTCGCTGATGCTGCCGCCGCTGCAGTGCGTTGATGGCTTTCGTACCTCGGCAGTTGTTGGCATAAAGCCCGTGTGAGAGAGAGACACCTGTCAGGTTAAAATATAATCGAGAAAATCAAAGGAGAGAGAGAAAGTGCAGTCGGGCGAGAGATTTCTCGCGCAAGCGCCGATCCCACCGTAAAAGCCCCGCTATTATTATGTCCTCTGTGCTCCACAGTGGCGGCGTTATGCGAGTAAGAGAGAAAAAGGTGTTTGATGGCGAGGAAAAATGTTGCAAAGTGACAGAGTGGATCGAGCTGGGGGGGAAGAGTTAATGTATACCTCTAGGTAATAAAATGGAGAAGCGAGCGCGGAATGTTTATCGAGATAAGAATTTGATATGTTGTCTGATGATACCTTTTTCTTTTTCTTTTATCGACGGTACAAGAGTGAATGGATCAGTTTCATTTAAATGTATATTTGTATGGGTTGACGAACTTGCATTTTAAATTTGATATACTGCTGACAGGTGCGAATTTATACTCGTGTTTATATATTGAATTTATATATTCTCGTATAAAATATCGCGTGGATTCTATGCAACTGATATTATTATATTTAATTTATACACTAAAAGCTTCCTTGGAGCCTAATCAGTTCGCTAAATATTTAAAAAGAATAACGTATGCTTCCGTAAAGCATTTGTTTTAATAATTTTATATATAAATAACGATCGATGAGTATTACTATTCTCTGATATAAATAATTATCTAGTTATCTCAAACCGTGTCATTTAATTCTCGACTTCTGACATTAAATCGCACTTTTTTACATTACGCGTACAAGCAACAAAAGAAATCTGCAGAAAAGCCGTATCGCAAAGCTTGATACATACACACACATATATATATATATATATATATATATATAGAAAAGTGCAGGAGCTGTGCGATACTAGCGGGGGTGTAGAGACGGAAAGATAGAGCCGTTAGATGTTTTCGCCGGATATATCACGGGGGTATATCATCATCGCTGGTGTATTACGCAAAGTGACAGCTTGAGCATCGCTGCTGGGGTGTTACCAGGCAGGAAGCCGTGCGTCGGGATCCTCTCTCTCTCCTCTCGGTTTTGATTAAAAGGCAAGATGTGCGCGCTGACGGGATTTCAACTGATGAATTACAGGCGCAAAGCTACTCGCCTATATTATCATTTTCATATGATAAGTGGCAATTTTATGGGAAAAAGAACGTGGGAAATACAATGTTAAAATTTACGAATTTTATACACGATTTCATGTTTTATTTGGAGTGATTTTAAGTTTTAATTCTACTTGTGTTTTTCGAGACAGATCTAATACAAGTAATTAAATTAAAATTGAGATTTTATGATGTAAAAAGATCAAATTCAAAAGATTATTTTTAATGGGAAAAGTTTATTATATACCTATTAGGTTTAGGTATTTCTTTTCTTTTTCTTCTTCTACAATAATTTTAAGTAATTCTAAATACATCGTTTCTATATCTTTCCACGATTATTGAAAAAATAAATCCAGGCCACTGACGTTCCATAAGCAACAATGTTTTCTACATTACTTTATCGTTATGTAAATTTCTCATACCTCATTACAGGCACAGCCAAATTAGCTTTATTCAAAATCAAAATTATTCCTCAAATATGTAATATAGTTTGAACTATTCGAATCATTCAAATAAACATCAAGAGCTATACGTGCAATACATTATAATCCTTACTGATCCAATCAAGTACGACATCAATTATCCATTCCAACAAAAAAAAAAAGAGAAAAAAAAGAAGAGTTCAGCCCAATAAACGTAAGCAAACAAACATTGATTTCCTCGTAAAAGGGCCGTGGATAAATAGACGAGTCAAAGAACTGCCTATAGCATAAAGGCCGCGATATTTTCGAATCGACGGTTGTGCATATCGCAGTCAATCGCGAAAATATCCGCGCGCGCGAAACAAGGCAGAGGACAGAGAAAGAAGAAAAAAGTATAGCTAAAAGGGGGTACGAAACGCTGGGTAAAAGAGGGATATACATATACCTTATACAGAAAAAGGGAACGCGAAAGATTCGCGCGCGCGCGTTCCTCTGAGTTCCCCCACTCCGTTGTTCCCCCGCCGTTGGGAAAGGGAATCGCGTCGTCGGAGAGCGAGTCGATGGAGAGACGAGGACATAGGCTCCGATTGGTCGGCTCGAAGGGCGTGGCTCGCGTGTAGATCTCTCCGAAGCGCCATGTCCTCCCACCCCTCTATATCGAGCTGCAATCCTCTTCTCGCGCGCGCACTCCCCAATAACCTCGTCCCCTCTTATTCCTTCCAGCTCTCTATATTACACAGTAGGTATATATGTATATAGCTGCGATGCTCGCAGTGTCTGATCGTACATATAGATACTTTTTTTTTGCGTCAGGGATGGTCGATTTTCACGTTTTCGAAAAATGCGATACTAACGGGAAATGGATTTTCAATATATGCTGTCTGGTCTATGGGAATCAAGATGATCTGTAGGATTCAAATAATCTATACATATAGGAACAAGCTAAAATCATTAATTTCATAAGAGGGTATCTCGGTGTTTCGATAATTGGGTTGTAAGCTGCGGCATTACGGCCGTAACTGTGAAACCGTCGCGTATAACCTATAATAGGCACATACTAATTTTTTTTTGTTACTTGATAATATTACATTCTTGAATCATGTAGATCTACTTATACCGACATTTATAGAATTTGTTCAGTGATTATTCTACGATAAGACGAATCAATGTTCATATATCTAAAAACAAATCGTTGCATCGAACAAACGGAAATCGAACGTATCTTTTACCAATGTGACTATACTCCCCTGTAAATCTTGTCAATTGATTTGAACCAAACACAACTATAGGTTATATATTCGCGAACTCATCGTTCCCCTTACATTTTACAAGGCATGAAGCCGGAAACGAAAGGAGCACTGCTGCAGATAGAGAGAGAGAGAGAGAGAGAGAGAGAGAGAGAGAGAGAGAGAGCGCAAAAAAGACACACGCGCAGAAAGTCCGCCGTGAATTCGTCCGCCCCTCCGTTCGTCTCTTTCCCTCTCTCCCTCACTTTTCCACCCCTACGCGACATGCATCGCTCTACATCCCTACCCTGTAGACGCGCACCTCCCACCCCTACAGAATGAGACGAACGAAACTCGCGTATTGGCGATGGAGCTGAAGCAAGAGAGAGAGAGAGAGAGAGAGAGCGCTGCAGCAGAGCGTGTATACTCCCAAGGGCACAACGAATGCGCGCGTATCCGTGTTTAGTGACGGATAATCGCCTCTCGCATTAATGCCGCGCCGCTGCGCTCTCTCCTCTCCTCTCTCTCTCTCTCTCTCTTCATTCGTATACATGTATATACATCGAGCTGTCGCTTTGACATTATTCGTGCAGGGAGGGAGAGAGAGAGAGTGCGCGAGGATGCGCAAGCGCCCCTGGGACACCTATATACTCTTTACACCGACGCCATATTCCGCGCGTATACCTCTCTCTGTACTGCAGCATTATCATGGCAACGTTACTATATATCGCCTGGCAATTATTGCCTGTGTATCGTGTGCAGACTCGACCTCCTCTGCGCGGCATCCCATCTTTTCTGTGTAGATTTATCCAACCTATACATATATGTGCAGACTTTCGGATATATATGTTGTGTAGATTTTATACCTTTTCTTTTTTTTTGCGATGGAAAGAAAAATGAAAACATTGGGCTCCTGGAACTGATCGATCCGCGTTTTGAAAACTCTACGAACTTGAAAATATTTTTTAATTTACAAGAAATTTTATTTGTGCAGAAACTTTAGTGATTTCGATACCATTTTTCAGAGCGGCAACCAAAAAATTCTTAATCTACGCAAAAAGAAAAACCTATCGACATCACTAAAGTTATCGCGTCGACCTAAAAGTTCTACAGAAAAGGTCGTGGGCGTGTGTGACTAAAATGGGGTTGGAGAAATCAGATACTCATTTGGGAATAATCTTGAAAAACATTTTACGTATTCGCCAAGGAGCAAAAGAAAGCAACCGAGTTAGTACTTCCCTGCAACCCAACCCAACGATCTAAAGACACACATAAAAAACAATTCTATAAAATTCTAAAATGTTTTAAAAATGAAAATTGCAGTACACACCACAGTTTTACTACAACTTATATATCATCGTTGTAATGATATTTACAGATTGAATTCAATACTTTCTAAAACTGCAAAATCTTTAAAATATCGCATACCTTGTATACAATACAAGTTAATCAATTTTATCTGAGTTGTAATAATCGATGCGGGTTATTTCGTCTTTCCTTCGGTCACAATCTAATCGCTCCGATCATCCCGTCGAGAAACCTTCCGCTGCACCGCGCGGCAAGTGCGACGGTAAATGTAATCCCTCGCCGATGCCAAGCGCGGCATATCCGCCGCATTCCTTTTTACAACTGTTTACAATCGGCCCGGCCTTCATTGTTGCACCACCACCACTACTATATACCCACCTATATCGTAAATCATCGACGCACCGCATTTGTGTAATATCGTTACTAAATAAAGAAAGATATAGTGTACACAGGCCGTAAACGCCGAGGATAGAACAAAAAGAAAATTAATAAAAAAAAATGAACCTGCGAATGGATGGGTACACATGTAAGAGTGAAGTTTATCATGATGTGACCCTTTGGCATAGTCGTTCGTGCCGCCGCCAAACAAACTGAAAAGCTGAACGAAATATAGCTTGTATGTGTGTGTGTGTGTGTGGTGGGTAAAGCGAGAATGAGAGGGAAAATGTAAACGGTCATTATATAATTTTTGTCGGTTTTGGAACCGCCACAGACGATGCAATAAAGGTCAGGTACACATTAGTGGATTAGTGCGCTGTTGCGGCGGAAATGCACGTTTATATATAGTTGAAGGATTTTTTTTTTGAGTGTCAAAGAACCACTTGCAAGTTCACTTGTAGTGATAATCTATTTAATTCTATTTATTAGTTTCTTTGTGCTATATTTATACAAGAGTGATGTAAATTAGTTGACAGCAAACCTTAGCATTCTGTAAATTACAATTATTAAATATTCCAATAATAATAAAAACAAGTCAGTTACAAACTGATATATACTTGATCTCGTATGACTTCTACATTGCTGTCTCGAAATTCGTTACTTTTGTTAGTTATATATTTATTGAATTTCGTGAAATAAAAAGTTTATTAAAAACATATTTTAGAGGGTAATTAAGCTTGATGCATTTTACAATTTTTTTTTCACAACGTATTATACCTTTCTCTCAACGTACTATAGTTTTCCCGTCGGCTCCGCAAGCAATAAAGCAATAAATTGAAAACGATAGAAAAGAGTCGGCAAGTGCAAGGTTAAAATTCAAGGTGCAGCCGAATATTGACAGAGGGATTATGAAACCATTATGCGGTCGTTACGACATATTGTTCATTTTTGGCATTTGAGAAATACGTTCCGAGTTCCGACCGCACAGTCCTATGCTTAAAAGCGACCGCCTCTATATATATTGCTTTTTATTACATCGTCGACCAGAAAACCATTACGAGATTTTAGCTAATACCTATTCAGATAGGTTTAAAATGTTTTAAATACATTATTGCTGATAAGGTTTACAGTAGGATATTAATTTAGGCAAGCAGGTTTTTTTTTTATTATGGTCAGGTGTACATTTATTTGGTGGAGTTTTGAGGTTTCAAATATAATGAGTATTTTAATTCAGTTACGTTTCATTTTGGCGTCTGTAGTTAATTGTGAAATTCTTTTCGCTCAGTATATACATATATATGTTCGATTATTTGAGTATATAAAGAATTGGCAATAATTATATAAGTCTTCTCTATTTATCTGTTTATAATAGTATGAAAAATGAATAAGAGTAAAAATATATTTAAATTCTCACTCTAAAAAAAAAAAACAATACTAGAGATTTTTAAAGTTAAGATTAAGCTTCACTTTACGTTTTGATAAACTTAAATATTTAATATTCAATAGAAAGCAAAAAAAAAATGTCCTCTACATCATTTATCTATAGTCGAATTTGCGAATAAATTTGCAACGTGCCATCGCACGTGATGCTCTACCCGGTGTCGACAACGTGCGCAATATGTGCCCGTCATGATATATGTCAGAATGCGATTTTCCGTGGCGCCTTTGTTCAGGTGCGTAAAAAAAAGTACGCACCGCTCAATATATTCGCGATTCACCGTATACGAAGCCGTAAAAGCACTGTTCAAGTCTATTGTCGTGGCAGTACAATCGAGCACTTGAGTGATTTTTTTCTCTCTCTCTCTCTCGTTGTATATATAGTTTCTTCGAAGATTATATTATGTCCTAAATTGATGCACGTGTCTCTTGTTTTCCAATGGACATATTCGCTCGGTGACTAATCTCAGCATTCGTTTGTTAAATGTTTAATTAGTCGTCCATATAAGTCACGTTGCTCAAGCGAGTGAATTCGAAAGTTTATAGAGAAAGAAAGTTAATTAAATTTGCAATTCAGCGAGAAGAGAAAAAGAAAATGCGACGAGAGGAGCAAGAGCGCGCAGCTCTGGTATAATCGAGGTGCTGCAGACTTGCGCAGAGAGAGAGAGAGAAACACGCAACTACTCGCTCGCAGATATACGAGGCTTCGGTAGATCGTTAATAAAGCCCTCATCATCTCTCCATCTTATCTCGGGCGCTCATCGCGCTATCGTCGAGAGCGTCGCACAAAAGACGTGTAATGCGAGAACAGTGCAACCCCCGCAAGAGTCGCGCCATATCCCCTCCCTCTCTCTCTCTCTCTCTC
>UELV01174747.1:0-23152 GCA_900490015.1 Megastigmus stigmatizans | reverse complement strand
CACACACACACACACTCACACACACATATATATAGACTGGATTTCCAATGCGACGACGACGCGCGGTTATAAATTAGTTTTCGAAAGTACGCGCCTCATATATGAGCCGAGGGGGCACCGCTAGTTCATGCTGCTGTTGCTGCACATGCAACGATGGCACGCCATCCCCGCCGAGACTCTTTGTATAACAGATGCCATCCAGTGAACTTTGGCAGGTTGCTGTTGTCCGTTTGCTCTGGTACCGTGTCCCATTAGACTTGTTGAGAAACATTATATAGGTTGTTGCTTTATAGGGTGTGGTGGAATTTTTAAAATGCTCTTATGTTTTACTTTTTGTTGCAGTTGACGAAGATGATTTTCTTTCGAGCGCAAAATTATAAGTTTGTGATTTTCTTTCTTTTTGTTTTTTTTAGTGTGCAAGCGCAACAACTGTTATACTTAATGAGGAATTGTATAATAGAAAGTAATTTAATTATTTTGTTTCATCGTCTCGATGTATTATTTATAAGCAATTGCTCTCGGCATTTTTTTCATTCATTAAAAAGCCGACCGGTTTGGAGACGCAACTACTTACATGCCTGTGCTCCGGTTTTTTTTTCTTTTTCATAAACTCGTCAATTTTTCTAATGCATAAACCGAATTCCACACTGATCGATTCAGTTGTCACGAAATTTTCGTTCAATTAAAGTCATTATCATCCGAGATGTGCGCCGCTTTCATACACGGAATGCATTTCTAATTTTTCCAATAATTATAGATAAAAGCAAAAAGCGATTGATGGCAGTGCATATAACCATTAGTTCATAAATTTTTTGCTCACTTTCTTGCATGTAACGTAAGCTCGGAATCGGATAAGTAGTTATAAGGTGGAAGCGATTGAGAAATTTATGACTTCATCCATCACTTTGAATTCTTCCTCTATAGCATTAAGAATGTTGTGTAAAATTTTACATAAGTGCACGGAGTTACATCTTTTGGAGAAAATGAGAAAAATATAATTTCTTAATTTTACACAAATCTTACCTACACTCATTATGCATGAGACCGCAAACGTACTTATTAATTATTTAGAGAACTTCTATACCTATATGTACTTATATATATGTACACTTTCTCTTCAGCTATCAAAAAACTATGTAATTGTGACAAAAAGTTTTCATTTTAAATTTAACAAACTTGATATTTATTCAATGATACATATTGGGCGAGCAAGAAAAATATATCTGCGCTTGCAAGAAACGAGGATTTGGTGACGGTGTTTAATAACTTAGACCCAGTCTTGTGTAAGGATTTTGATATATATTTCTACTCGATGTTTGTAAAATTACAAAACGATCAGGTTTGGAAATAGAGACAAATGAAAAAAGCTCAGAAAATTATAAGCGATGTTACGGGTTTAAACCACCCATCACATCTTATCACCGAAGATGTAGAGAGTTTCTTGGAAAATGAAGATTTAAAAAAATATTAAAAGAAGTTATGAACTTTTATTTTTCAAACTGACTTATAATCTATTGTATATCTTCTTATAGTTATTGTTGAAATCTGCTTCTTTTATCCTATCAAGTTTTCTTTTTCAAATGTCGCTATTATATCAATGTTTTATTATCGATTATTAAATAAAACTTCACTTTCTACTTATCATTTACCTTGAAACTAAAACTACTATATCATTCTAGGATATAAAAATTGATATAATACGTTTTCATGAAAATTTGAAAATCGTTATAAAAATTTATACTATAGTTTTCAAATGATAAAAAATTTGTTTGTGTCAATCCACTTACATAGCTTAATATAATCGTGTTATTAATGATGATACTCGAATAAAGTTATCTCCTAAAATAGCTCATGCAAAAGTTAAAAAGAGTAAAATTCAATGGATTACATAAGTTTGAAAAACTAATAGTCACATAGTAGTGAGTGCTGCTCTCACTTTATACGTCAGCATAAAGATACTATAATATTATTTCTATGATATCAAGATAAACAGGCAAATTACGTATCTGTTTATTATCAATAAATACAATAAATATTTTCAGATGGTATTGATAAATTCAAAGCATTTTATGCAAATTACTTAAGTACGTAAGCGGAATGCCCCACTTTTTTGAATTATTACAAATTCTACAGCCGCACTTTTCACAAATTTACAATTTTTTATTTTTATTTATATAATGCTTATGAATACTGTAAATGATACTTACAAATATGGAAAATTAAAAAAATACCATAATAGGGTTTTACAAGTATAATGCTACGAGCATGATTTTATCTTCTATAGAATGTCGCTTACAAAGCTAATCTGTACTTTGTTATAATAATTCATAAAATGTGAAGGCATTGCCCGTTTATATTAACAAAATAAAATAAAATGAAAAATACGTGATAGAAAACTATTCATACTCTCACAAATATCCAGTTACATCTCACTGCGAAAAATGTGTCTCACCACAATCAATCACCTCGTACCCACAATACACTTGTACGAATGAAGAATTATACCCTGAATAAAATTTAAGGAATTTCTAAACAAGCAACGACAAAGACTAATTTCAATTTACAAACAATAATTCGAGCTTTGCGAAAAAAAAAGAAACAATATAACAACGACAAGCGCTCTCAGCAAATTCCACACCGTCTATACGGGGCATAACGTTGGATCGAGTGAGTTGCCGTATATCACATGACATCGAAGTTGGAATAAAATATCTCACCGTAGACGTATAGGTACTGCAACCTCCGACCGAGCATTCCGTAGCATTCCCCCTTACACACACACACACACACACACACACACATATATATACTCAAACTTTACCGGAATACAGTCACTGGCGTCGTCGTGTGGGAGCTCGTTCCTTATGTTAAGCAGCGTCTCGAACGCTGTCACCGCCACACCTCCAATCGCGCCTCGCCGCCCGAGAGACATGATATTCAATTATCTTTTCGTGAGGCCTCCGCAATAAACAATGATATTACCTCCCCGCGCCATATGTATGTACGGTACGTGTGACGTGTGCTCGGTCGTGTGCTCTACCCATATGCACTGCATATAAGCCCTCGGGGCTCGGGCGGCCCGCATGGCAAATATATGCATTCTTACCGCTCGTCATTCTAATGCTAAATTATATATCTATACCCGCGCCTTGCAAGATAAATAGAAAGTCTTAGTTTCGCGTTGATAATTCATCACAAAGACTAGGTACTTATATACTTACCGTTTTTTTAATCAAAAACTCTGCAAGTGAATGTAAAGCTCTGGTATTTGCGGTGATTGGTAGGTAGCAAATGTTCAATCGTTGAAAAGAGACTCGTCTCGAGACTTATCAAAACAATCCGTTGAAGGTTATGTTTGAACTTTATTGTGCCGGTGCCTGCAGGTGGTGATTGTGTGTACTTATGATAACTCTTAGACTGACTTAGTCTCTCTTACACAAAATAGTTTGTTATTACGTAAGTGGAATTATTCGGATTGGTTACAATATGCTAACTCTGTCGAAGATGGTACACAATGGGTAAGTAGTAAATAACAAAGTGCAAATATTTATGATTGATGATATGCAAATATTGTGGAAAATCTTTTGTCTCGTGTCTGGCTGACTCTCGAAACGAATCAGCTACACAGTCGCGTATACATTAAATCGTGATTGACGAAATCGTGCGTATATCTCGGGCGCACATGTTCAAACAATTAGTGAAAATAACACAACACCGCGCCGAGGTGTGAAGAAATAGTGTTATGTTAGGTACAAGGAAAAAAAATGAGAAGAAAGAAAGTGGGAAAGGAGGAAAAAAAAACCCTCACGGCCAAGAAAGAGATGAAAAATAAGGCCTTCGTGGAGCATCGTATAGTAGGAAACAAACTCGTGGGAACCGCATACGAGTCGTTCTCTCGGTGCAGCAACAGCTTCTTCTTGCTTAGCGCGCGCACAACAGCTCTCCGCATGTCACTCAGAAGCTTAGGCGTCGCGCGCGCGCACACATCTAAAAAAAGAATATCGTCTACGTGTGCCCCATACGAGTACGTGTATAGGGTATCGCGGAAAACAAGGCGCATATAAGCGGCGATCTGCGCGATCTGTAGGTCGTTTGTACCTGCGTATATATATGTACGTATACGAGATAGGCTACATACACCCCAGAGAGCAGCTCTTGGAAAAGCCTCTCGAGCTGCTGCTGCTGCTGCTGTGCTACCGTAATTGAGTGTTTTCAGCTCGTAAAGTGCTTCTTTCCGTTTCTTTTTCTTTTGGGTTGCAGCAGCAGCAGCAACAGCAGCAGCGGCAACAACAGCAACCTGCAGCGCAGCGCCACACACTAGTTCTGCTATTCTATTTGGCGCGCTGCTCAGCCGAGTACCGCGAGAGAAGATATTTTTTCTCCTTCGCAGCAAGAGAGTTATATTGCACTTTCTAAGGTAATTTAGATCTGCACTTGCAAATTCGCGAACGGTATATATGTGCCGACACATCGCGAGACTCAGATCTGCGGGAGATATTTTAATTCCTCGTGGTATAAAAGGTGCTAATGCCGCGTATGCGAGATGTTATATGTGTTTGTTAACTTTTCTTTATAATATCGATCTGTATAGGCGAGAAAATGTTATGGAATTCGTTGATTTTTTTTTTTTCGAGTTCCTTACAACGACCACATAAACTTTCACGTGGTTCTTTGAGTGTGTGTGAATATAGGCTAGGTTAGAATATATGCTAAATATACATAATGTTTTGAATTCTGATAAATCTTGTATTTGAACTGCGTGACGTTAATTGTTATCAGTTGCTCGCCGGGATTATTTAGAGCTCCGTTTGTTCTTGCATTGTATTCTAACTATGCGCTCATTATATTGGATTTATGGGCCGGGAATAAATTAAATTGAACACAGAGTTTTAACATAAAACGGTGCGTGTAATGTGCCTGAAATGAAAATATAATATAAGTTATATCGGGTAAAGAGATAGGTAAGCGGAAATAATTTCAGATTTTATACAAGAATTTCTTTTTACATGGATGTTTTGCATCATCAAAACAAATTACTCGTACCTATTACAGCACTAATTTTACTCGTTTTTTTTCCAAATGTAACTGTAAGGCTAGTACTTACTATGCATACGATATGTAAGTACTTGGTAGGGCATCGATTACTTGTAATTTTCCAGATTGCATGGGAATCAAATCTGTTTTAGTGCAATCAGATGAAACTTCTTTTCGTTAAAAATACTCTTGCACTGCTCTATAATGACTAAATCGCCAACAAATTAATTCCAATCTCATAATCTATCCTCTGATCAAGTATATCTCATTTTCGCATTGCATTACACCCCATTAAACTAATCAAATTCACCTGCTGCACTTGGCTCGATTTCAAACGGATCATTCGCCGCGAGTGCTTACATCAAACGAATCCCCGGGCCTCGTGCGCAAGTCAATATTTCAGCGGCGGACAAGGAAAATAGCAGCCGCCGTACAAGACACTTGAACGAGGGGGAGAAAAAAGAAGCGCAAAAATATTTGCGCGCACGTCTCGCACGGCTCGTATTTACATTTGGCAGTAGCTTCTCAGACGACGAGACAGGCGGACACGCAGCGATGGTGTCCAAGATGAAAAGAGACGTCGGAAGACAGGATGGCTCGGAGAGGAGGATGCACTTCAAGTGTCAAGGCGTCGTCGATACACGGTATAGTCGCTGCACGCAAACTCGCTCTCGGTGCTCTCCGAGTGAAAGGTGGAATCCGCTGGGATATGCCAATATTATAGAAGCGCGCGCGCAGAGGGGCGTGCGTTATACGATCTCGCACGCGCGCCCGGTCGCTAATTAGCTGAATTAACGATCGATTATATATATACACACGGCGTGTGCGCAAAGCCCTTCTCTCCTCCTTTTTTTTTCGATGCCGCGAGTTCAATATACTTGTACATATATTGGGCAAGATTCGCTCTCTCGAGTTCCTGTGTATAACATCGCGTGCCGCTCGGTTCTGCATAACCGTCCGATTTGAGCTTTTTTTGATTTATTTTCAGCTTCAAGCGCGCGTGATGGAATCGATCGGCGTAGATGCTCAAGACTAGGTGGTGATTTATGAAGTCTATGTGGGGGGAATCGTGTATAGACGAAACACTGCGCGAGTATATAATGTATTATCTATAAGGTACTGCGGCCTGTTAATATATAGACGATGTATCACGCTCGTTTCAGGAGCTAGACATGAGCTAAAATTTCGAGGTAACCACAGATGTTAGAGCGAGCTTACGTGGAATATAGCGCGAGCGCGCTCGCCTCATTGCGTGCGAGCGGCTTTAATTAAAATCATTTGTGCTCGCGCTCGATGTGTGTACAATTATAAGTCACATCACTGCGTATAAAAGCTTATTTATATGGGCTGTAAACTTTTTATGCCATTTGACTTTGTGCGTGTATACATTACAATGGTCCTTTTTTCTGGGTGTATTATTTCATAATTTAATGTAGTTTTTCTCAGTATTTTTCAGCCTTTCTCTACGTTTAATGTCTTTCGGTGCTCAAGACTTTGTTAAATTGTTAGTTTCCAGGAATGAAAAAAGAGTATTAAACGAGATAGTATTTTACACGAATAAAATAATTTATATCGGTTGGATCGAAAAAACTGCACAAAGTAATTAATAAGACGGTGTTTTAATTGGTTACTCAATGCTTACAAATGTGAAGATCTACGTGAAATCAATCAAGCAATAATATACGCAATATTTTGCTGCTCTTTGATAAATTCATAATATTAATTAAAGTATACATACGCGTGATTCACATATAAAGCATTTGCATACGTCAGACCAATGGCCGCGCGCGCGCATTTCGTAAAGCGCACACTTAATTTTTAAATCTCAACCTTTACAACTAAGGTTTTGTAATAATTTTTACGAAGATAAATCACAATTAGAGAAAAATAAAGAAAGATTAAGTGGTCGAAGCGCGAGTGTATGCGCTTATAAAAAAAGATGTAAACGGGGACGAGCCTGCGGAGTAGCATAAAAATATGCCGCGGCTTTTATTTCATTAATTACTATAATAATACGGCGCAGCAGCCACGGTACAATTGTTGCGTTCATAAATTTTTTGCATAAATAAATTATTCAAAATTTCAGGTCCAATATATACGAATGTGTATAATAACGGTACGGAATATCTCTCTCTCTCTCTCTCTCTCTCTCTCTCTCTCTCTCTCTCTCTCTCTCTCTTCTCTCAAGGATTTGAGAGCCTGTCCGAATTTGCTCTAATTATGCATCCTCGCGCGCACCGGCTAAGCGAAAAGCCCAAAGTTGTCTTTGCAGAACTGCGGGATTGTTATTTTCTCCGCAACACGCGTTCATTATTCACAATCAAGCTTTCCGCGGTTTTTTTTTATCTCCTTAATGCACCTCGTCGCGACTTCCTCTCTTAATTGCGACCGGTCTTTGTACAAAGTAAATCGATTTGGTTCACCGCAAACCAGCCCTTTATACTGCACTCTTATATCACCTCATTGATAATTTACATGCAGCTCGTATGAGAATTACAGTCGCTACTTTAATAATTATGTATCTTGTGTCTTATCCACAGATTTATTGATAACACTGCATGTGTATATACGTATTACAAGGTAACTTAAATTAAAGTTCAGTTCGATGTAAACAAACTGATATGAATTGAAATAAAAATAAAAATGATACCGATTATACCCGCTAGAACAGAGACAGTTCATTCGCTCTACGGTCAAAAAGATTGGAAAAGAAAAGAAAGCGTACAGGTGACGAATAAAAGAAATTCCGAGCTGAAGAAGCAGGAGAGTGGGGGGCCCAAAAAAGACAGTGGAAAGGAATTTAAACGGCAATAAAAGCCGGGTTATAGGCGCAAGAGAGTGAGAGAGTGAGAGAGTGAGAGAATGAAGTGGAGAACGACCTCGAGCTTACCTTCCGGCGCGTGTGAACTCAGACGAAGGGTGTTCTCATAAGAGGCGATGAGGAAGAAGAGTTTATACTCACTCTCTCTCTCTCTCTCTCTCCTCTCTCTCTCTCTCTCTCTCTCTCTCTCTCTATCTCGAGTCCGAGAAAAAGAGGCAGCGCGAGAAGAAATAGGGATATCTCGGGCTTGACAAATGCGACGACGTGTGTATACATACGATCGCGCGGACTTAGGCCTTTAAAAGTGTGTACATGAGAAACAAAACCGTGCCTGTATACACATACACACACGAACCGCGCGAGCGCGTTGGACCATTTTGACGTGTGGCGCTCGGCTTAATTGTTCTCGCGCGTCCGAGGCGGTAATTAGACCCTGGCGCTCGTGGTTTTATTGAACTCGGAGACTCGCGCGAGATTTGCCCCGCTGCACGGACAAGTTCATGGGAAAGAATCTGGGAAGATCTCTACATTGGCCATACAGTCCAAGCAACGAGCTGACGCAGATCTTCTGTTGTACACAATCGAGGATGGTGAATAAGGTGAACGAAGCGTGATTGTACTTCTTAATCGAGCATACAATATGTCAGTCGTTATATTGCTCGAGTGATTTCATTTCGGGAACATTGTAAAAAAAAGAAAGAAATAAGAAAACAGGCTTTTACAATTTACAGTTAATGAATCGTGGTAAATACGAATCGCGCGCGGCTGACTTGAAAAAGCTGATATTTATTTGCCAAATATCATCATCGAAATTTATCGTCTCGGCCAACTCTCGCGACGCACAGTTGCATCGTATAATACAAAGATACGACAGGAACACGGCAAAGGCCATAATCAGCCTCTGCGGACTTTTGTCAGCGTGTGTACCATCCGATACGCTCGGCATTAAAAGACCCAAGCGTATAAGCGATAATAAAGGCTGGTGCAGGTGAGAGAGAGATAGGAGGAGATCGTTTGGGCCAGAGAGAAAAGAGTAGCCTCTACGCGCGGCAGACGTCGTATATAGCGGGCCTGTATAGCCGTACTTACACACCGCGATCCGGGATGTAAATCATACTTTTAATTAAGAAGAGGACCGAGGCATATGGTACTTGCGCTCCGTTCGTCTCGACTCCCTTCATCTCGTTAGAGTCCGGCCCGATGGATGTCGCGCGAATATATGTACACATGCGCAAGGTAGATCGACGATAAGCGGCGGCTTCGTCGTCGTTATCCAGTTGAATTAACGAAATTTACCCGGCTTATTAATGGTGCTTTTCGGTGTTCAACGGAGGCAACTTCGCGAGCGAGAAATGAGATTTTTGGTCTTACGCTCTTGTTTCGATGGGACGAGTTGTTTTTTTTTGTCCGGCTTAAGTTGATTTTTATGGAGAGTTGATTCATTGCGGTTAGGAAGCTCGATGAGATATAGTCTGCTTTCGTTTTATCTGGCGAAATACGTTGAAACGAAAGCTGCAGGGACTTATTGTTCGTCGAGCCTTTCTCGTGTCAAAGTTCAATTACTTTTTTGCCGGCTGTATCGAGGTTTCTTTACGAGGCAGGGCACGACAAATTTATTGCATTCGATTAGCTTGTCGTGGTGATTTTAAGTAATTCCGAAATTTCATTAATGTAAATTTCACGTGGCCGTGAATATTTATATTGGAATCGTTTGGGTGTCAGTCTCTTTCGGAACAAAAAATTAAGCACGCTGACCAGTGATGGTTTTTAAAATAATTTATTACACGTTTGGTTCATTTGTTCCCATTGCAGTATGTCAGCACATTAATAATATTTATAATATATCGCAGGCTTTCTGTCAGTGGTATAACGACCATAAGCATATTCAAAAATTAAATTTCGGATTACGCGTTTCTTAATTAGTGTGATTTTCTATATACTTGGGTATTTATTATCAATTAACGAGCTACGTGCTTTCGAACAAAATCGACATTTTTCGCATTTAAAGACCTGCGTCTACCTATAAAACTGTCTAGACTATCTCAATTCTATATGTATATAAAAAAAAGCCACTAATCTCTTCTCGCATAAAAAAAACATGTTGGAAACGAAGCGCTTACACGCAAAAGTAAACTGGTCCAGCTCTCAACGGTCAATTCGAATCAATCTTCGGCCATAAAAGCATTTATAATCTAACTGTAAAAATCCAAAGTCAGTCATCGTGCGAACGGAAATAATTATCGTATATAAATACGCACTAGTCGTCTTGCATAGCCACACTGTCGCCATCCATTCGCGGTGCGTGCGTAGACACACACAAACACACACACACACACACACGGCTCGAAACAATAAACACCTCGGTCGATAAGGGAGAGCAGTGGCGCAATATAACTCGTTTACAGTGGAGAAGCTGTAAAAAGGAAATAAGAGAAAAGGCACTTATGGTAGCAGCGATCCGCGAAACGCACATAAAGCGCGCGGTGTGCTAATCGCTTTACGCTCGGTGATATATACGCGCGCCGAGCTTTACGATTCGTTCTAACCTGCCTGCACGAGTTATCAGGCTTTAAGGTTTATTTCATGTATACGTATATGTGCGTGTGCGAGAGGGGCGCGGATTATGAGAGAAGCCCTTGAGTGCAATAAACTTTCCTATTGACACCTCGGCGCGAGTATGTCTAATGTGGGAATACGCAGCGGAGCAGATATAAGTAATGCGTATAGGCTCGTCGCTCATAATTGAACGTTATATAGAGGAGCGAGAATGTAACACGTCAGATCCGACGGTTTCCTTTTTTTTTTTTTTTTTCATTTATCAAACGACTCGCGTGTATGTAATATCGACGGAGTAATATAGCGGCTGTTTAATGCGCTGAACCGCACACGTTCGTTAAAAGCCATCGCATCCGTACACACTTACTCTCCTAATTAATGTTTTATCTGTCTGGATAGTATTAAGTAGCCGATAAAACGCCGCGACCGATAGAAATCTCGGATAGCTTTTGTTTTGACATCAGCTCGAGAATTTTACGACGAGTTACACGTCTCGTTCGAGCGGCGCTCACGCGCATTTCCCAATCGCAGCGTGCCTTTATACTTACCTCGTTTTTTTTTGTCGAACTCGACGCGAGCTGCTCCGATTGTGTACGTATCATATGCATAGCATATAGTTAAGGAAGTGATTAATGACGTTATAAATCAATCCCGCCGATTCGCGTTCCGTAATACCCCATTAATTATGATATTCTGAGATAAAGAAGGTGAACCGATCGGTGGTCTCGTGCACTGCACGCGTGACACGCACGCGTAAAGAGAGAAAAAAATTCGATCGCCCGAGGTCGGGAGGTGAAAAGCTAGCTCCGAGCGCTGTTTAGACACGCTTCCATGTCGGATTCTTCTCTCTTGTCACAAGTATAGCAGCAGTAGCGGGTATATATATATATATATATATATATGGGTAGACTACCGATAAGAGTCGTTTGGCAAGCTGCTGCTGTTGCTGCGTCTTTTGAGGGGGATCGTCGCGTTTGACCAAAAAGGAAAGCGAGACGTACGAGCTATGCGAGGATGCTCGCCGATAAAGCACGTGATACTTTAAACTTTGCTAAAAGTACTTCATTTTGTCGCTTTTAGTCAGCCTCTACAGATTACTGATTGCTAAAAAAATCGGTTCTTCAAATATTTATAAGATTATCAAATAAATTAATATGAATCAAGAGATAAATAATATTAAATATAGTGGCAATTTGCACACATAAAAGATTTATATTTAATCATTTTTATCAATACAAATACGGAAAGTCGGAAAAATTCAGACTCGATGCAGAAAGACGCGAAAAATCAGTCGACGTTTCTCCTACTCCCACGCCTTCAAAAAAGTAGACGCAAGCAATACCTCGATATAAACACTACGAAAACTGGCAATCAATGGGGACTTCTTGAATTTATAAAACGAGATTTTGTACTCAATAAAGCGAATAAAGTATTAACGGATGATGATAAGCTTACATTTTTATATGAATTAATAATAGATGACTTGCAATCCATTGAAGATGATCATAGGAAAGAAGGAGAAGAAAAGGATACATTAATGTCTTTACCGAAACTGAAAGAGTTTGATGGTTTTGAAACGCTCCTTGATAACAAAAGCTACAGTGATGTTATATTTTCAGTTGCAAGTAAAACGATTAGAGCACATAAATGTATATTGGTAAATAGGAGTGCAGTTTTTGCAGCCATGTTTAAATACGACTTTCCAATGGAAAATAAATTATGTACAGTGGAAATTACAGACATGAGCTATAATATATTTAAAGAAATGCTGCGATTTGTATATTCTGGAAAAATTAATGACATGTGTGAAAAGTGGCTCTGTGAAAATGTGAATTCCGATAATGTCATTAAATATCTTTTACTCGCCGATACTTATAATACCAATGTTTTGAAAACAAAACTATTCAATTTATCGTATCGGATGCAGAAAACATAATGAACAGACCGGAATTGGAAAAATTTAGTGAATCGCATCCAAAGTTTATGTGTAGTCTTTCACGTGCCACAGCATCGATCAAAATAAAAGAAAACATGAAACAATAATTAATAAACAACCAACTATAAATCAAAATATGGGACGACTAACATTTTGAGATTATATGCGATATTTTTCCTGGTATAATATTCGTGAAAAAAATAAATTGAGAATGTCAGTTTATTCTGTATTATTTTGACTCTAGAATATCACGAATAAATATAATATATATGTTTATATTCAAAACATTTATTTTCTATTCTTTATATAATAAATAAAATAATACAAAATTTTTGTATACATGTATATAATTCTTCTACTTAATATCCAATGTATTTATTTGCTTTTATCCACACGCGCGCGCGCAGAATAATATATCGAAAAATTGTGTCGTCTTGCCCTGGTCTTCCCTATATGTTTACATTTTATATTGCTTCCTCAGAAGAAGCTTTGTATGGATGAAGAAAAATTTTTTTTAAATGTTTTGAAAAACATCTATAACAACTTTAGAACAAAAATTGATTAATTGTGAGAAAATTTTTTTTCTTACCTGTGTGATGTAAGTGCATCCTTCTGTAGGTATCTGGAGAACTGATGAACCGATTTTCAAATTTCTTAATACATTTTATTATCGAAAACTACTCCGTTGGCCTAGTTATGCTTCCTAAATTTGTCATATTAGTATTTTAAATAAATCTTACAGATAGTTTCTTTTACAATCGAATAAAATGTCACTTTCGCAGCAGTTCACTATACGGGTCACGTGTAAAAAGTAGAAACTTTCACGATTTATATCCCGATTTCTGTATCGTTAAAGTCTTTCAAAATTTAATCATTGATGGATCGTATCATAAACAGCTTATTATGAAGATTTCAAAAAACTCTATCAGAACTACATTTTGACAACTCCCGCAATACTCTTGCGCGTTTTTTTTAATTAACGGACATACCATGGACAAAGTATTTTTTTTTCAAATTCTGCTCATTTGGCAAAATATTTTTTTCAAAAATCCTGTACAATTTAATTGTCCAATTTGAAAAAATCTGTCAGGTAATAGTATATAAGTATCTAAGGAGGGAAAAACTTATGCTAATCGATACTCGAGAGCCGAAGGCAGGGTTGGCCTACACAAGGCTTGGACTGGCCAATTTTCTTTTCGTGATCCGCGTACTATTTTTTGGTGCCCTATAACGAGGCAACATAGTGTCCGCACGACGGTCAGACCATTGGCTAGTCCAGAACTCGTGTAAATTGGCACCCGAACCGAAGGCGAGTTGCCCAAGCTTTTTTCCTCTTAGATGCTTAATTTAGTATTTCCTTTTGTCTACTTTGTACGGTAACATATTGAATAAATAATATACGATAGCCTCGAACAAAGTGTCTAATTAAGGATAAGCGGTGCGAGTTGCAATGAGCATTATTCACAAATTCGCCGATTCAGAGCTCTCTTAGCTGTGCACAAGAATAAATCGATTGAATTAAGCATTGGGCTTTTGAACGGTGCGCGTGACTAAGCATTTCTCTCGGCGCGATGCTCGCCGCACCGAATAGGTCGCTCTTCCGCGGAGAGCCGCAGCTCCGTTCTTTCTCTTCCGTGCAGTGCACCTCCTCTCTCTCTCTCTCTCTCTCTCTCTCTCTCTCTCTTCAAGACAGGAGCCTGCACAACAGCAGAAACGCGCCCAGAGTCGCGTACCGCACGGAACTGAAGATAGCCGCAGCAACGAGAGAAAGAGAGGAGAGGAAGGGGAGACCACTGAGGAATGTCAAGCGCTAAGTAAAAGCCCCGCTCTCGGAGCAGCGCGCGCGCGCGTAATGAGCTCAAAGTTATGAGATGCGTTCGATATGGGCCGCGTGCGCCTGCCGCAGCTCGGACTCTCGCGCAGCGCTTTTTCCACGGAAAGGAGGGAAAAAGGGGCCCTAATCTCGTGGATGCCATCTTTCGCGGTGTGCTGTTCACCCGAGCGTATCCCTATCTCTGTTACACCGCGAGCTGCTGTTGCTGCTCTTGCTGCTCTTGCTGCTTTCCGGACACGCGTATATATATATATACGACCGCAGTGGAATTCAAGCGCGTCGATCGGTGTTAAGAGCGTTGAAAATTCTGATATGACGCCGCGGAGGGGGATAAAGGTCGCGAGCTCATGTGTATAAGGATTTTTTTGGCGCACCAGCGATAAATACTCTGGATCGTTTAGATTTTTTGATTGGGGAATTTTTTTTTGCTTCGGTACGGCGTTGATTGCGCTAATTGTGTCTTTTGTAGCGCTGAATGCTGATCTCTTGCGATAGGCGCTACACCAAAAGCTTAATTAATGTGGATATTGAACTTGATAATCTTTTATAGATAATCTAATGGCCGTGCGCGTCGTTCGGGCGTACATTTAATATTGTATAATCTCCCCATTAAAGCTCTATACGAATTATTTTAATAATTATTGAGCTCTTAAAAATAACGATTATTGTAAGATGTTTACAGGTTTGTGTACATTATGCAGGAAAAGCGACAGTATAACCAGTCTCGTGTATCTATGTATAATATGCTTGTATACCGTCCCGTTTTTCCACCATATATTTCGATTCCTCGTATGTTGCAGACCATAATAGGAATCCTTTCCCGGTATTTTCGTCTAAACTTCTAAATTATTGGCCTCTAATTCTAACACATTTTACTCATTAACATTTAGTAGTATGAATATGGTAAATGTATACATAAAACCTGAGGCAATGTAATTTTAGAAATCTGGTATAGCGTAGAATACGAGGTAGAATATTTGTTCCAGCGTACATAGACACCATCGCGCTATAGGCATGTTAATTTACATCTGTTCGTCGACGCCCTGGGTATTTTTTTCTTATTTTTTTTTTCCTCAAATTACCACAGAACAACCTGCGTATGTATACAACAAAGCCGAGACCTGGTAATTATTTATATTTAATATTGGTAAATGATTAAAATCAACGATATAATAACTGGGTCGCTGCCAGTGGTAAAAAAAGTCGTTCTTGAATATGTTATAGGCGAAACCCGAATATATTCGTTGCTGCGTCAACACAAGCTCGACTGCGCAGGTGTGCGAGTTCCGTTTATTTTTAAACGCTCTTACTTATACTTAGCCGCTAAAAGCGCAGTTCATTGCGCCTGCTTATAATTACGTGCCACTACAATTGACGGCGCCAAAAAAAGAACTATCCTGAATTTTAATTACGCGAAAGCTGTATGATATATACATATCGCTATTGAAGTAAACGGCAAAGGTACTCTAAACAGAGCTACAAATGGTGCACCACCACACAGCGAACGCTGAAGTTTCGTTTGGCAAGCCGCGCGCGTCTAGAATGATTACTCTCTCTCTTCTCTTCGAGGTAATGAGCTCAATTATAGTATTTAAACTTACAACAGTGATTTTTAACATAATTATTATGCGCAATTAGAGTGGACCCGAGATAAAAATACATTAACGATGCACACGAACGAACATCCACATCCACAATTGCAAATTGAATATAGTCCGCCGATCTGCGCGCGAGTGCCGCAAATGCACGCACCAAAAGCATTCCCTCGGCGGCTGTCGGTCGTCGCGAGTTCGGCCGTGTACGAGTGACACGTTGTTATTACACGGCACTGGCTCTCAGGTCGCAAGCGCGAGGAACCGCGACAATGGTGCGCGGACGAGAGAAAAAAAAGAAGCCGAAAGAAGCCGAACTGCTCGGAGCGATCGAGGTCGAACGCGCTCTTCTCTCACCGAAAAAGAAAAACAAAGAGAGCGCCAAAGCCTCGAGCATTGCATACCTTACATATGCAAACTGCGAGCGCGTGTCCGCCGTACGAACGGCTCGATTTTTAAACGCGTCGAAGCGCGCGCACGGACGTTCTCGCATGCGCAACCGCGGGAAAACGATGAGCGCAGTCCGAAAAGAGAGGAGAAGGAAAGAAAAGGGGCTGAGCGTAAATCAGTCGGTCTCGAGAGAGAGAGAGAGAGAGAGAGAGAGAGAGAGAGAGAGAGGCACGCGTGCAGGACGAGCGATGGCATGGGAAAAAAGAAGAGGCGAGAGAGGAAGACAAGTCCGTTCTTGGCGTGCGAGTGTGTGTGTGTGCGCCGCCGTGTTGAATCTGGGCCGATTCGTGCAGCGAAAAATGCAGAGAGAGAGAGAGAAGGAGAGAGACGTGCAACCCAATTGAGCTGTCCAGTAATAATGGCGCGCGATGGCTAGATTTGGCTTGGCAGGTGAGGTACACTCGCGATTAATCGTCGATATATCCCCGCGGGATATCCTTTCAGGCCATTGTGCGCGCGCACGAGATGCTCAAATTAAATATCTGAGCTTTTGTCCCGATATATACGTATACAGCTCCACTTCGAAACGGGCGATCAATTGGAGCGACTATGTCGCCGATGACAGATCTCGCTTTTGCGCCTAAGTATTCCTGCACCCTTTTTCATTATAGTCGACGTTTACGATACGATAGCATCGCTCATCTCTGCACCGCCTATGGGATTTTTATTTGCGATCGTTTGCGGCATTGTTTAGTGCGCTTAGCTCTTTGCGCGTCCTTTCGAATATCTGGGCCGTGGCACTTGATTCTAAATAGAAATGATTGTTTGCGAGTTTACTGCAATTGTATACTATGTTGCTTTATAGAATGAGAAATATACGTAGATAGATCGAGAAATTTCTTTCGAATGCGTAATGGATATTGACGATTACTTGCGTTGATTATCATATTTGCGTGAGCAAAAAACGTTGCAAAATAAAATACAAAGTTTATATATTTCTAATTATGATGCAAATTTAAAGAATACATATTTCGCTAAGTTATGACATTCAGTTATATTATGTTGAAATGTCATTGTAAATAGACTGCAATTATCAATTAACGGTGCATGAAATATTCATAATAACAATAGTTTTCGCATAATTAATGAAATTGCGCATAATTCGTATGAAAAAAATGTATCGGTTCCAGTTCAATATTGTCACCGCTCTGTTGGACCCAATGCTAAAGCTCAATGCCAAGCATACCTAACGGATATAAATTAGCAGAACTGTGAATAATAAAGACGTATCGCGTTTAATTGTCATGCTCAACATTGATGGAGCACTTAAGCATTCGTTAAATTGATTTGGAGAGTTCTCAAATGTAAATAAATTTTGTACCGAGATAATGCAATGGCAATGGCTAATCATCTGTGACGCATTATTAAAGCGGAGACGATATACTCAGATTGCGGAATTAGTACCGAATAATTGAGCAATACTCAACTGCTCAGCTATAATTTGTATATTGTTTCCACGTTTATGGATAATGAATGTAAACAAATCTCCAGAATATTAAGTGGCTGAAAAAACGATAGTGGCTCGATTTCATTTATAAATGTAGCTCAGCAGGATTACACGTGAATTAAGAAATGCGAAATCTATAATTGAGCTATGCATATAGGGTAAACCTGAGATAAAGTGATTATATGGTTTCTGTTAAGATATACACGTTTTTAATATAACAGTGATCTTTAGAACGGATAGTATAATAAAGGCGATAAAACACGAGACAGACAGTAGTCAAGAGAAATGAGAAAGTGAATTGATTATACCAGATTATGGGGTCCCTCATATCCAGGCCAATTCATATGAGATTATAATCCCCGAATTGAAATTAAGACAGCTCTAAAAAAAAACAATTTGGTCAACCAGAATAAAAGGAAGGAGGGGAGCTAAAGACTTTCGGCGTGTTTAGACATTCTACAATAACACAAAACTAAGTAAGAGTGAATGGGTGCCCGTTCTTTTTATAATTGACGTCAATAACGAAAAAAATTATGCAACCAGGCTAAGAATTATGTGCATGATATGCTTTCGATCCTCAATCCTACCTCATTCATATCGTTCGTAATTTTATTATTATAACCGTAAAATATATCACTCAAAACGTTCAATTTTTTTAGATTATGCTGTAATGGCATTCATGTGGTGCGCTAATTTTGTTTCGCGTATTAACATAAAATAGCCACACTTTGAACGCGCATATATAAACTTGTAAAGTTTAGAATCACGAGTGTCATTATACGTATCTCGTAAATAACACACGTGAAATTTAATTTCGTTCATTTGCGCTTTTAGCGAATCATATATCACTCGGGAAGCATGACCTTAAAAATAATTATAACGATTTCGCCGTATACTTAATTTCTTTAATAATCCCTAACTTAATTACAATCATTATTTATGATACAGTAATGGAAAGTTAAAAAATAAATTTAAAATATTTTTATATACATATTTTTCAGTCGTAAAAAAAATATGAAATAAAATATCAAGTTCGCTCCTGTTTGCGGCAATTTGAGCGAATTAAAAGTTGCAAAAAGTTTCATAAAACTTCGCGTATCATTGTGTCCCGAGCATTTTAGTAGTTTTCTGAAAAACATTAAACTTTTTATGGACAGGCGTCCTTTATTTAAATTTCCCTGATCGCCGGATAAGAGAAACAAGATGTACTTAACCTGTTGATTTATTCATGAGCACATGGAGTTATTATTACATAAAAAAAGCTTATAACCTTTTATTTTTCTTACAACCACCAGCTGGAACACAAAGGCACAACGGGAAAAAGTATCGCAACGTGTGGCGCTATTCGTCTAAAATGACACGTGTCCATTAGTTTCGAGTGACTGACTCGATTAATAAACCTATATTTACGAGCCTAACGACATCAATAAACTAATGCAGTCCAGTTATACAAATTATAACGACCTCAACTGATACACGCAGATTTGCGGTGTATAAGGTGGCTGATTCGCTGACGCTTTGGAACAAACGTTGTCCGATATGGGGTAGGGTCACGCGTGAACGCGCGAGAGTATCATAGAAGTCGCGCGCGTGCGAGCTGAGCAATAAACATGCTGTTAACCGTGATCTACCTGTCCAGTTGCACACGTGCATTCATACGCGCAAACCCGTGTCGCTATAATAATTAATGCGGATGGACATTTACCGCGAACACGCCGCAGTCAATAAACCTGCGCGCGAGCCACGTAATGCGCACTTGCTATTTTGTGCGCGCGACCGATCGGTGCGAATGAGTTCAAACTTTGCCGGATGGTTTTTGACACGATTAAGTTATTGACGTAGGCTTGAATAAACAAGAAATCGGGTAATTGAGTGAAATTGAGGTGAAGAAAAATTGGACAGAATTGATTCTTGTGAAACATTGAATAATTTTCATATCGATCTGTGCGAAGCTGATTAATGTATGAGGCATAAATCTGCCATTCAATGTAATGGAGTTTCGTTATAATATGGAGAAAGGATATCCACAAGGGTTGCCGCGTCGATTCGCTCACAAGTGCAGTCGCATCTCATTTTCCCTCACTTCATCTCATATGTATAAAGGTACGCAAGATAAAAGTCTGTCGGCTCGTTACACACTTGGCGATGTCGAATCGGTGCGATGACGTACGAACATACACACACCCAGACTGCGTTGACGAGATTTATCGGTGGCTTTTTCAAAGAAATTATATCGCAAAACACACTTGTGGGAGGGGTGCAAACGCGGGAGGAGAGAGAGAGAGAGAGAGAGAGAGAGAGAGAGAGAGAGAATGATTTATCGGTGCGTACACGTATGTATATATATATATATAAGAGAAAGAGAGGGGCTTTTTTCGCTTTCAACGATTCGAAGGCCATCGAATAAGAAATTGTTTCGCGTAGTTGAAAAACTGGTTCCGATAAAATTTCGAGCGAGCTCGACTGTGTTTGTGAATGTGTGTGTCTCTCTCCCCGGGATCGAGGCGTTGGCGCACAGCGTAACTTTCTTTGTGGCGCAGGGTCAAGCGGTGTGCGTCGAGGTGTGCGTTGCGGAGAGCGAGAGGAGATGCCAAAGAGAGCTGACCGGTTAATCGTTATATGAGCGCGGTATTATGCATATCTGGTCCTTCGATGCGTATAAAATGTCGCTCCAAGGGATATAGCTGCCCCTCTTGAGCACATGTGTGTGTGTGTGTGTGTGTGCGTGTACTCAGTTTGTCCATGCCAACGGCGCTGAGATAATCTCTGCGGGATCGGATCTTAAAGAGCTCGAAAGCCATAGGATCAGTTTGATCGAATGTTATATTCGCTCTCGATTACTTTTTTTTGTCTCGTTCTCTCTCTCTCTCTCTCTCTTTCCACGTCTCTTTGTTCCTTTGGTCGTCGAGAGAAGAAACTTGTCGTTCTCGGGGTCCACAAACGCCGCTCACGGTCCAAAATTGCATTAAGGGAATGTGAAAGTGAATTTTTAGTCCAAAAATAATTATCAACGCCCAGAAACGAGTTCTTTTTTTTTCTCTCTCGAGGGAGAGGTTGAAAAAAGTTTTAAAAAAAAAAGATTTCGCGCCGCGCTGATTTTGCAACGCGCATGCACGCTCGAGATAATTATCAATATGTAGGACAGATGGACTCGGCGCGATTATAAAGCAATTCGCTTAAATTAATAAGCGATAAAGAGCTTACATTATTTGAACCTGTAAAAATTGAAAGTGCTTCGCGGCAATTTGTTAACCCTCGATGAATCTTGTAATGCGAATGATATATTAACATTTTTTCTGAGATTTATGGTGCAGTTTGTAATTTTTCGAAATTAATGCCTGCTGGCTAAAGGCACAAAGTATTGCTGATAACTATTTTAGTATTTAGATTTATATATATATGTAATTTTTTATAATAACTGAATGCCAAGTGTAAGGGGCGAGTGGAGCCTGTTTGGACACACCTTCAATGGTTTACTCTATCTTGTGTTGACATAAATAACGTTGCGATAGCATCGCTTGCTGTACTAAACATATAATTTGAAAACTACCCTTAATCACTGGTACATGCAACTCTGATTTATAAAGTATTCCGCACGTGTCAAATTTCATGAAAATAATAAATTATCAATATTGAGTATATTCCATATCAGGAAGTAAATTATAGGTCGATTCTCATCGTCATAAAAGCTTTTTCAAAACACATTACACTCATAATATTTGGGCTTCTCAATATAACTGAAAAAAAAATAAAAATAAAAAGATACTTTTACACTAGCTGCACGTGTTAAAGTAACCCTATACTCTTTCCAACGACCAGTCGACATTGCGAAACGGTAATTGTGCAACCAACTGAGAGAAATGACGAATGTCGATCAGCTTTATCGGTATATTGCCCGCTACTCTAACCGATCGCCTTAACAAATGACAAAATCTTTCCAACACCACCATTTGGTACATTTTCCAACAGCCAGCAATGCGTCGCACAAACATATAGCAAGAAAAAAAGAAAAAAAAACACCGAGGTGCTCTTACGCACCTACAGATTTTTATACCTCGATCGCGGGCGCGAGCATGATCGACATCTCCGCCGCACGTATAATGCACCCAGCGCATATTGAAAATAAAAGCAAGAGGTTTTAATGCACGGCTGCATTGTATATACAGCGCGATATGTGCGCTACTCTCGCGCGAATCCGGCTTTCTTAATGGACCATTAGCATTGCGTAACCGCTCGCTTATATACATCATATTGTATATATGTATATACGCGCGTATATGTGGTGGGCGAGAAAAGTGTCTCTCTATCTCTCTCTGTCTTTCTCTGCGTCTGTATACCCAGCGAAAGACATCTGTACACACAGACACACTCGCGTGCAGTTTCCTTTGTTCCACGGGATGTTGTACCGCAGGCATATTGTATTAGAGACCGCGATCGGCGATTTTGCTTTAGCAGAAAGTATGGAAGCGAGGTATAAGGTGGGATTCCTAATTCAGGAGGACTCGTCATCGCCGAGCGACGCGCCCCTCTCTCGCCTTTATTCATGCACTCGCGACTGACTTATACGACTGCGCGCGGTGTGCGGCCGAGCCGAGCCCCGCTGCTGCACTCATCGTCTATATGCTGCAGCGTATATAAATGCCCTCGGTAGATGTGTGTTTTATGGCCTCTGGTGTATAACGAAAGCGTAATATAAGAGCTTTGTTCATCTTGGTATAGGTCTACTTGTCGAAACGGACTTTGTGACTCGCTCGTACGTCATTCGAAATTTGAATTTGAACGAGAGAGGAAGTATAGTCTCGAGAGTGAATATATAAACGGTAGCCGGGCACGTTGCTGCGGGTAAAAGCGCGATGGAGATCTTTTGTGGGTGCAGGAGGGATCGCGGTCTGGTGCAAGAAGCCGTTGGAGTTTCTCGTGCTAGGAAAATCACATGTGGAACGGAAATGCCACAGTCGCCAATATTATATATAAAAGAATCCTCGGACTTTTATTTCAACTGATTAGAAGCTCGGCTCTTTTTATAATGAAATAACTGGTTTGCATTACATCGTTTGATGTTACAATACAAATTTTGCTGTATAATTTTTAATAACGAAAAAACTGGTTTGGATTGCATCAGAAGAAAGGAAATTAATACTTAATTTATAAATCATTCTATACATATATATGTCGCATGCGTTCGATGCAATTGACAATTTTATTCTATATTTAGAATTTTTTAGAACCGTGACATCCAAATTAAAGACGAAAACTTCGAGCCAAAGTGTCGACACGTAGTTTACTAACAGCTACTTTTCCGTGTTACACCAGTGCCTTTGGAAATATCCCCTTAGAAAAATGGGAATAGCTGAACGGCGCGGTGCTTAAGGTTAAAGCGCATTTTCTTCCTCTCGTAAAGGCTAACGATTAAATCGTTCTTCCCATATTTCTATGAATTCATGAATCTCCGACACGCCATGTAAACCATTTGGGAAAACAT
>UELV01174745.1:5550-20806 GCA_900490015.1 Megastigmus stigmatizans | reverse complement strand
GTTTTTGCGTTATTTCAGATAGTACGAAGCATCAAGCGTATTCTGTACATATGTTCCAAGAAGTAGTACTTGATGAAATTAAAAGCAAATATCCCTGGATAAAAAGACTCATTTATTTCTCCGATGGAGCACCAACACAATTCAAAAACAAGTAAAACCGGACTGAATAATTATATCTTTTTTATTCCTTTACTTCACACTTTTTCAATAAATTTTTATTCCATAAAAGAAACAGCGAACAAAGATATATATTCATAAAAAAATATTTAAAAAAAATATTTTAATACTATTCATAATAATCCTCAACATAATCCTCCATTTACTTCAGAAAATTTATTATTCTTTTCGAATTCTATTTTCTCAATCAGAAATTTTAAAATCCAGAAACTGAATTAGAAATTTATCATTTTGTATATTTTTTTCAGGAATCACATTGTTAATTTAGGTCACCATCAACAAGATTTTGGAATAAAAATTACATCGTACAATTTTTTTGCTACGTCTCATGGTAAGAGCGCCTGTGATGGAATTGGGGCAGTAGCGAAACGTACCGCAAGAAAAGCTTCATTGCAAGGTGTGGTATATGTGCGCTGTAGGGTAGAGACGTAAGGGGGGGCGAAGCGAGCGTAAGCGCACGTGTGTGCGTGCAGCATGTGCGAGTGTGCGGAGCGGGACTACGACTCGACGAGAGGCCGAGTATAGATGCGTAATAAATACTCCTTGATACGATACAGTGTGTGTTCATTTCCCTATCATTCCAAATCCGCACCACGACACAAATGTGGCATACATAGCAACTGGCGACGAGGACGAACAGCGGAGATTTGGGACAAACCTTCACGTGACGAGCGGGCGGGAGTTTATGCAGAAGTTGAGCAAGCGAACAACGTGGAAAGAAATCGCGAGTGGCGAATTCAGGTCGCGTAACGCGTGGAGAATGTATTCGGGGGAGTATACAACCAAGTAGTCGCGACGAGTGTTGAGTGAGCGACGGACGGTTCATACAAACGCAAAAGAGTGAAAAGCCAGCCGATGAGTGACAGTGATTCAAAGAGTGAAGAACTGAAGGTAGAGCAGCAGGGGACAAAAAAAAACAATTGACCTTGAACGAGGCATAACACCTGCGTAAAGCAGAAATCATCGAGCAACTGAAACGGCGAGGAATAGAAGTCGACGAGACAGACTCAAGAGACAAATTAAGAGAGCGACTCGTAGGGTTAGTGAGATTAGAGGGCAACAAATAAGAGGCCGAAGACGACGAAACGGAAGACATAACAGACCCGGACCCCCCAACAAACATCAGAGCAGCAAGCAACGGAACGTAAATGCTTTTGCTGTGGGAAGCTTGGACATGAGACAAACACATGCAAGTACCGAGATAAACGATGCGACTTCTGCCACAAGAAAGGGCATCTCGATCGAGCCTGCATAAAAAAGAAAAAATTATCCAACAAATTTTTGGAAGAGCATAGCCGCGAGTCCGAGAACGATGTCAGCGACAAGGGCAGCGAGAGCAGTTCATCATGTGGCAACAATTACCTCGATTTTCATAACATCAATCCAGCGGTATATTTAAGCGATTGTAATGCGATTTGCGCTGAGCCGATATTTGTCGATGTTAAAATTAACGATAGAATTGTCGCGATGGAATTCGATTCGAGTACGTACTATAGCGTGATGTCTGAAGGTTTTGTAAATAAAACATTTAAAGATCTGAAAATTAACAAATCTAAAACGAATTTGATTTCGTATGAAAACAAAGCGATGGAACCGCGAGGTCAATTGAAAAATCTAACGGTTACCTTTAACAACAAAACGGAAAAATTGAGTTGCGTAATACTAAAAGGTGACAAAGTCCCACTAATCGGAAAACAGTGGCTCTCAATTTTTGTGCTTTGGCCTTTAGAACAGTTGTTACATTCAGGCATCATCGCTAGAAGTAAGCACGGCGTGTATAACATGCCAGTCGAAGGCGTGCGCGAGAAGTTATTGAAAGAATTCGAGACTTTATTTAGCGAGACACCCGGCATATACAACAAACGCGAAATCAAGATACATATCAAACCGAACGTGAAGCCTGTAGCACTCGGAGCAAGGCATATGTCGTACTCGTTGAGACTCAAGGTTGAGCAAGAAATCGACTGTTTAGTAAAATTGGGGAATTTGGAAAAGTCGAGTCAAGTGAATAGGCAACGCCGATCGTACCAATACAAAGAAGCAACGGGAAGGTCAGAATCTGCGGCGATTTTAAGGTGACCGTAAATCCACACATACAAATAACAAAACGGCCGCTAGCAAAAATAGACGATATATTTGCAGCAATGCAAGGCGGGTTGACCTTCTCACAGCTGGATCTACCACATGCTTATATGCAGTGTTCAGTGGAAAAGAAATCACGTAAATATTTAACTGTAACTACACATATTGGACTTTTCCAATACACTCGTATGACCGAAGGCATAAGCGTTGCTCCAAGCGAATTTACGCAAATTATGACAGAATGCTTGCAAGGAATTCCAAATGTTTTAAATTACATGGACAATATTTACGTCACGGGGAAAACAAATGAAGAGCATTTCGAGAATTTGCGAGCAGTCTGTCATAGATTAACAGAACGCGGACTCCGTCTAAGTAAAGATAAATGCGAGTTCATGAAAGACCGTATAGAGCTATTAGGATTCGTGATCGACAGAGATGGCCTGCACAAGGCAAAGTCAAAAGTGGTAGCAATGTACGAAGCGCCGCGCCCCGAAAACGCCAAACAGCTCGAATCATTCCTTGGATTGATTAATTTTTACGAGAGATTTTTGGAAAATAAATCAGCGAAACTAAAACCACTTTTCGATTGTGCTCGAAAAGACAAATTCGAATGGACCAAGGAGTGCGACGACGCTTTTTGGTGGGTAAAAAAGGAAATGATTTCACCAAAAGTGTTAGCGCACTACGACCCTAACGAAGAGTTAATATTAGCGTGCGACGCATCTCACTATGGCTTAGCAGCGATTTTATCGCATAAATACAAAGACGGCACAGAAAAGCCAATCGCGTTCGCGTCAAAGAGAATTCCAGACAAGGAATTAAATAGAGCAATCAATGATAAAGAAGCGGCAGCTATTGTATTCGGGTTCAAAAAGTTTTACAGTTTTGTATTCGGTCGCAAGGTGATTCTACGCACAGATCACAAACTGCTCGAATTTATTTTTAGTCCAAAAAAAGGCATTCCGCAAACAGCAGCTTCGAGACTGCAACGTTGGGCGATTTTCTTGTCAGGATTCAATTACGTAATTGAATGGATAAAGTCAAGTGAGAACGCGAACTGCGACGCGTTATCGCGATTACCGATCGAAGACACGACCGAGATATTCAAAAATAGTCATTCACAATTGCATTTTATCACAGACGAAGCGAAAATTTTGGATTACGAAACGGTCGTAAAAGAAACAAAACGGGACGCTACACTATCGCGCATAATCAAATTCTGTATCTTTGGGTGGCCCAAAGACAGTAAAGATCTGTCGGAAGTTGAGAAAAAAATTTTTTCTAAGCAAAACGAATTAGCAGTAGAAGAACACTGTCTGTTCTGGGGTTACCGTATAGTAATTCCAGAGAGTCTACGCGATAAAATCTTGAACGATCTTCACTGGTCTCACTTGGGCATAGTTAAGATGAAAGCTATGGCGCGCTCGTACGTGTGGTGGCCAGGAATGGATGCAGACATCGAAGATATAGCGAACTTTTGCAACACGTGCGTCGAAAACCGGAAAAAACCACCACACGCGCCACTTACCCCATGGCCATGGCCAGAAAGAGCTTGGCAGAGAGCGCATTGTGATTTTTTGGGTCCTTTTCACGGGGACATGTACCTAGTAGTAGTGGATTCATTCACAAGGCCAGAGGTAATTAATTTTAAGCAAGACACCAGAGCGAGTAAAGTAATTCCGGTATTCGAGATGCTATTCACAAGACATGGATTGTGTGAGCATCTAGTGTCAGACAACGGCCGACAGCTAGCGAGCTCCGAATTTCGCGAGTATCTGCAAAGAAACGGAGTAAAACATAGTTTTTCCCCACCGTACCATACAGCGACAAACGGAGCCGCGGAAAATTTCGTTGGAACTTTTAAAGATGAAGTGTCGAAAATAATAAAAGGGGGGAAGAAGGTAGACACAGCGGTCTACCAATTCTTATTTGACTATCGTAGTGCACCGCATAGCACGACCGGAAAATCACCGTCACAATTATTGTACGGGCGCGAACTTCGGACACGATTCAACCTGCTGCGCCCAAACCTACGCTCCAAGGTCGTAGAGAAACAAAGTGCGCAAATCGCAGGCCGACCCCATTCACGTAAGATTAATGTACAAGAAGGCGACTCGGTCATGATTGGCAATCATGGTAAATCAGGCGGAAAGCGCGTAAGGGGCGAAATCGTCAAACAATTGTCACCATCGACTTGCCAAGTCTGGACCGAATCCGGCAACGTAGCGAAGCGACATACAGAGCAGACTGTAAAACCCTTACGACGCTCCAAGCGTGTGGCCCAGAGACAGCGTATTCAAAACAAGGGGAGAATTGTGGTGTATGTGCGCTGTAGGGTAGAGACGTAAGGGTGGCGAAGCGAGCGTGAGTGCGCGCAGCATGTGCGAGTGTGTGAGAGCGGGCTCTAGGCCGAGGGATTGTGCTGCGGAGCGCGACTACGACTCGACGAGAGGCCGAGTATAGATGCGTAATAAATACTCCTTGATACGATACAATGTGTGTTCATTTCCCTACCATTCCGAATCCGCACCACGACACAAATGTGGCATACATAGCAGGAATTATCTACATCAAAGTCATCATAATAAAGAACCAGTCGAACAACAAATTTATTAGGGAAACGATTTTAATGATTTTTCCTAATGCAGCTTGAGTAAAATTACTGTTTATCTTGGGAATCTCTTTTTCCAATTGATTCATATAATTTTTTAATAACTAAAAATTTCCAGGCATTTCCAAAAATGTGTTTAAATTTGTTTTTATTGATATGTACTGTCCTGTTACACTGAAATTCTCGAAGTAATTATTATTAGTTTTCTTGCACGTCACTGCACATAACACTGCACCAAATATATCTGATTCTATAGGAACTAATAAATTGTTCTTATCTAAATAAGAAAATCTTTTAAATTCAGTATTAAATATTTCAAAACACGATGAAAACTTTTTTTATCATCATTTAAATTTAACTTTAATTCAGACATTAAAGAGGGTAGTAGTTTACTGTTCAGGATAAATTTGGAATACTATAATTTTCACAGTTTGGGCTGAATCAGATGTGTAAACAAAAGAATCTTTTTTTATTTGTATTGATTTTACATCATCTGGGAAATTCTGAACTATATTACTATCAATTATAGATGTTGTATCAAGATCTTTACTCCCATCTTCTGTTCGCATCTTGTCGAAGACTGGCTTCACAGGAATGAGCAAGCACATTCCCGAATCTGTCTGCTGCCCGGCATTTCGCGTGGCAATGCCTCGGTCGGCAAGATGACGCGGGTTCTGCAGAGCAATCTACATAGGAGCAGAGTAGCTCACAACTTACTGGCCCAGATCTGCTCCGAGCTGACCGCTGATATCGTTCTTATCAGCGTGCTGTATCGGGACATGAGTGGACCGGGGTGGTTTTCCTAAGAAACTGGGACAGCGAACATCTGGACTCCTGAACTGCGAGGCTTCGGCATCGCGTACCATGGATCTAGAATTGGTTTGATTTGGGTAAGGAGTAGGCACGTGACATACGTGAACTGCTTCTTTACACCAAACGAGACTATAGACAACTTCTAGGTCAAGTTAGATAGCCAGCAAGACACTGAAAGAGAAATAGAGAATGAGCTGGTAGTAGCCGGTGATTTGATCTCGAAAGCTCTCGAATGGGGAATGGAAGGGCCGGACCCCAGAAGGAGGCGAATCATGGAAGCGGTGTCGCGACTCGGGTTGGTGGTCCTTAACACCGGTCACATCTCTACTTTCAGGAGATCCGGCTATAGGGAGACAATAGTAGATGACTCCCGAGTAACGAAAAGCCTGAGTGCCCACATCGATGACTGGCGGGTGATCGAGGACGACACTGCCAGCGATTATCAGTACATCATGTTCCGTGTCCGTAATGGAAAACCCGTCACAGATGCGGGCGGTCCACCCAGGTAGAATATACGAAATATGCATATCGAGAAGGTATCTCTGGTACTAGGACTCGCGGACAGCGAACCATTGAAGGCATACCAGATGGCCTCTCTGCTTCCGGGCGAGTCGAGGGGGTAATGGACGCTACTATGCGTCTTATCCTCTGCGCTTGCAAGGAAGCAATCCCAAAGAGGAAGGCATGAATCGCGAGATGCCCAATTCACTGGTGGAGCCAGCCGAAGAGACGACGACCTGGACGGAAAACTGGACTCGTATAAAACGGCCAGAAAAGAGCTTCGACAAGCCATTAGATCCAATCAACGCCAATGCTAGAAAACGGTCTGTGCGGACCTTGTTAAGGATCCATGGAGGCTAAGGTATAAGATCATCATGCGGAAAATGGGTATCCCCTTTTGCTGGGCATCCATGGTCGCGGCCACAATCGACAATATCGTCAATACTCTGGTCGCCATGCATCCAAAAAGACGAGACCCGACAAGCGTGCCATTAGAAACGGATCCCCCGGCATTCACTGAGCATGAACTCAAGAAGGCCGCGCGTTGTACGCGAAACACCAAGGCACCACGTCTTATTTTCGCACTTTGCTTGTGTTACTTTTGTTTTGATACATAATTGTAATATTTTTAAAAAACAATATAAGCATATATACAGAATCTAAAACTTATTAAGTTGCCTGGCCTGCAAGAAAGAGCAAAGCATGAAAGCAAGACATGGAGCGTACCGCTACATGCGCTGTATAAGGAAAGATGCATTGAAAAGCGTTTATCCATCATATCTCGAAAATAATTAAGCGTAGTTAAAGAGGTCTAAAACAGAAAAGTTTTTAAATAAAAAAATACAAATTTTAAAATAAAGTTCAGCTTCCTACGATGATTTGGTTCGGGGATATAACCTTTTAAACAATTAATTTGTTTATAACTTTTTATCTGCCACTTTTTCGGCCGAGAACTCTCGAAATTCGGATTCAGCATAAAAAAATACGTCTAAAAACTTTCTTGGGTTCTTGCGAGGACCTAAAATGGCCACGGGATGTATGGTCGGCGCCTAGACTATGGTTTTGTAGGGTCAATTGGGTCAGCGTGCTACTCATACACCCGTCCAAAAAAAAATCAAGATGTTTACTACTTACAGTAAGATGTTTCAAAAAAGACTTTTTTATTGTCAATAAACGATTATAATTTTCTACGCGACACTCATACGTACTCGATTGTGTGAAATCATGGAAAAACTCGTAATGTTTAATTAAGCTCTTTGATGATTGCCAAATTGCATTTCAAATATTGCAATAAAACATTTTTATTATTTGAAAATAAAACAAGTAAAATATAAAAACTAGTTTTTTTTATAACTCGAACGCAATACAATATTAGACCATAATATTATATCAGTACATTAATATTAATTTTTTCAGTATATAAATAAAGAAATAAACTTTTTACAGCAGCCTTTGAAATTGTTTAGCGACATTATAATTCCAGATAGAGAATCGTAATTCATTAGTTCCTTAGGATGGTTAAAAATTCAATTTGAAAACAGTGAAGTTTTACGAGTATGTCAAATGCTGCAGCTGTTTCATTGCCAACTAGAATAACATGCCCATTCGTTGTAATCCGATAACTTTCTGGTTGTCTATTGACCATATTGCAAAATAAATAGGATTGCACTTACTTCTGTGTGTTATATCTTCCAAATTTTGTGCCACCTACAGCAAAATTTGTAGCAATTTTTCTTAATTTCCAACAATTATTCTTAAATGCGATAACTATTACGGACATTACTGTTTTTTTATTAAAAATATTGCTTGGATAAATTATTTCGGACAAGTATTTCAATATAATATGTAACGAAAAATTTGTTACTATGAGAAAGCTTCTAGGAGAAAGCAGCAAAGTGTGGGTAAGATAGGTAACCCTTTCGTATTTTATGTCCTCTTACAATAACGTCGCAATAATTATACGGATGAATCAAATTGAATTCGGATTAGCGAAAGCTTTGTCTGCAAGTTTTCCTTTTTTGCTTTTTATTACATACTTTGATTAAAAATATTTTTAAAAAACTTAAAAATCAGAAAAACTCAAATATCTTAAAAACTTATTAACCAAATGTTTAGAAAAAATATACTGCTCTTAAAGTACAAAAGTGTTATTTGTACATGAAATTTTGAATGATTAAAGCAGTTTTACCCCTGTTTCACAAATTATTATTGTTCACTAAAGTGTAATTCTAAAATAAGATAGTGGTCCAGAACTGTTTTACGTCTTATATTCAAAAATTATTATTGTTCACTGCAGTGTAATTTTAAAATACTATAATGGTTAAGAACTGTTTTACGTAAAAGATTATCAGATTAAAATTTCTTTAATTTCATAGCATGCCACTCTGGAGGAGATCTATCTATAAATATACCCATCATGAGAAAATATTTACTGTGGTTGAAGTAATACATAACTTAAACACAATATAGTATGAATAATTTAAGTATAGAATCAGCTCAGAAATCGATATAATTTGTGCATAAACTACGCACACTCCATGCCTAAAATCCTTGCAAAAATTATTTTTTGGTATCAGATACATAAAACTTGATATCACGGTCCGTCCGTAAAATAAAAAAAAGTTCTAAAATAAGCCATTTTACGTTAATAAATTGAATATATTGATTACGTATATAAATCGAATTTTATAAACTAGAAGCTGTACGAAAAATAAGCTTTTACAACTATGACACCAAAAAAAACAGAGAATCCATTAATGTGAACAACGATGAATTTCTCCAATACAGAATCTTAATGAGCTTCTCCACAAATATAACGTCTCTTCTATTGGAAAAATGTTCTATAAGTTAAATATTATACGGTTAGGAAAAGATGTCCTTGATAATTCTGATACATGCAATATAGTTTATAAAAGAATTTGCAAGGACTGTGATTCACTCCAGATAGGTACGAGAAAAAAAATTAAAAAGATGCACCTATGAACATAAACGAGACGTTATTAAGTGTTCTGAGAGGTCAGCATTGGCCCTCTACGTTAAGAATACTAGTCACTAGATTCATTTTGAAAATATTAGAATTATTGATAGGAATTATTTGATGTGCTGAATATAATAAAAATAGTAAAAATAATCGTGCAGACATCCTGGACCTTCAAAAAGGTCATTTCAAGGTTAATTTTTTTTTCCTATTTTGAGCTGAAACGTTGTTTTCCAACATTTCTTTTTACGACTGTTGGCGAATCTAGTATGTACATATATTTGAGTATGTATGTACATACTAGATTCGTACGCAACACCTCAAAAATCGTAGAAATACGATATTTCAGCTTAAAATAGGATAAAAGAGAAATTTGACCTTGAAATGATTTTTTGAATATCAAGGATACATCCACGATTTTTTTGAGTATTTTTCCCGTGTATTGTGCAAAAAAATACAATGAAAAACACTCTAAAATCATAGCCTTAAGTTTTTTGCATTGACCTTTCCCTTGCGCACGGGTCTGGTACCCTGGATTCGGTCAAAGACTTGCCCTGAGTTATACATTCGATATATATAAAGATACACGACTTAAAGGTCAATTTGTACTGAAAATTTCCCGTCATTAAAGGCTAAGAGAAAATTTTCTGAAATTTTAAACATCTACTTACACAATAATACTTTAAATAGAGTGGAAGATACTATGTATATACAAAATCTGTACAAAAATACCCTCAGCATCATTAAGAATAATAATTAGTTTCTTGTAAACAAACGTATGAGTTGGCGCGCACCTTCTTGGCTTTCTTACGTTTTTATTAGGCGCTTTAAGCGGTTGGAACTTTGATCTCCCACTCGCGGCCTTTCTTCGTGTCTGTTGTCATTTTACGTGCATTAGCCTTTGTTTCGTTTATACTTATTTGAATTTTCATAGAGATCTATGCCGATTACGGGGCTCAGGAGAGCATCCTTTGTTTTTATATTTAATAACGTTGTCAGTTGTACTGTTTTATTTCGATTATAAAATTAAAAAATTCTCCGTTTTCTTGGTTTTTTGATTCATAACCGTTGAATTTATAACTTTTCAGATAAGTTTGATTTATTAAATGATATTTACATCGGACAGTGACAGCTAGTAGATCAATTAACGACGATGTACAAAAAATTGTTTTTTTAAGCTCAGCATAGGTGCGATTTATATTTTTATATTTTTAAAAAAAATAGTTTGTTTCGTTGAGTTGTAATTTAAAAAAAATTGATAGCCTGTGAAGAGGAGAGTAAAGTTAAAAACTCCCGAAACGTTGCGAATAAATAAATTTTATCGCTAATAAATTAGTTCGCTGTGATCGATTGAAACCTTCACCATTTTAAAGTATTGCGAACGATAGAACCAGCTAATAATACGCCCCTAGTATTTTACGCCCCTAGGGAGGAAAAAACTTGGACGGCCCAGAACTCGTGTAAATTGACACCCAAGCCGTAGTCAAAGCTGGTAGCTTAAGATTATCGAAGCTTTCAATCGAGATATCTCGGCTTTAAAAAATCTTACAGTGTCGACTAAAAATTGAAATTAAAGCTTGAAAAGCAACCTTTCTAATTTCATACATTGAATTATTCAGTATAACTGGGTTTATATCAATTTCCAAAATTGGAAGTGCTATATCTTGGTGTCTGATGAATGAAATTGTAAAATTTTGACGGTAATAAGAAAAAGCAGACGAAAAATACGCTACTAGTATCTTTTGCAATGGTCAGTATTGTCTTTTTCAATGTCGAAATTTATGATTTTCGCGGCAAAACGTTGAAAAAATCAGCATTTTTTTTAAATACATAACATGTACATCATGTATATTTCATATACATAAATTTTTTTAATGTTTCTTCTTAAAATTGCTTAGAAAGCTGTCTGTGTGTATTTTTTCCATCCCTCCTTTTTATTCTCAAAGCAAACTTCCTTGTCAGAATTTCAGGATTTGCGTCCATTGAACTGAATCCTATTACAAAAGGTGAATATTCTTAACGAATTTTTTTCGCAAATTCTAATCCTAATATCAATTGAAACCGCATTAATTTACTTGAGTGATTGCAGCTGAAGCATGGCAAGCCTCAATCGTGATCTATCCACGCAGATATCTCAGTTTGCATTTGGTTTCAAATGCAAGCTGAGCATCTTATGAAAAATTCTTATAAAAAGCATAGTTTTTATGGAAATTTAGAAAAGAGAAAGAGCTCAACGGGGCACAATCGGTCGGAGTAAGTTTTAGAAATGTAGGTTCTGAACAGCTGCTCTTTAGAGACGGATCCACTATGCTCCGCTTTAGATAATAAACGTTTTATTCTCTTTCTGTTAGCTGCGATACACGGCGCCGCAGGCCGAGCCTCCTAAAGGATAATTCTGGAGTTGTATTGGCAGGCGATTGTTATTTACCCGACAACAAATAAATGGCACTGGTACGGTCATCGAGCGTTTAATATCGTCCATCAACATTAGTAAAACAACACCGGCGAATTCTAGCACAAACATTTGTAGAATATCGGAAGAAGCCAATCTGTCTCTCTTTCTCTCTCCTCTATGGTGCCTCCGACAGTTGTGCGAGCTCGCCGGCTCCACGGAAAAAGGCGGCAAAGCAAATTGCTGCACCTATTAAACTTTCTCAAGGCTCTTATCCCGCGAGCGCATCTCCACAGCCTGGCTCAGGTCATTGTAGTCACGGGGGCTACCCGCACAGTCACACACAGCGAGAAGCTGGGTTACCGGGCTATTACCGTAAGGCTGTAAAGCGATTGCGTAAGTGCAGGCGCGCGCGCGCGCCTTGGACCGACAGGCCTTGCCGCGACGTCTGCTATATCTGCTACTCCCTCGCTCGCACGGCCCAGGCGCGGTGTGCGAGGACCGGGAGGAGGAGGTGGAGGATGAGAAGGAGAAGGAGGCGCGGAGCTCGCTCTCGGCAGTCGGCATCGTCAGAGAGAAGAGAAGTGGACTTTCTCTCGGCACACTCGGCGGACGAACCTCTCTCATATTCGCCGCTTTCCCTGCAGCCCGCGCTCTCTGCTGCACCTTACTAGGACACGTGATGAGCGCCTGACGAAGTGTTCCCGTAAGCGCGCGCCGTACGCATGCCATATGAATCTTCGTGGATACCCACGTATGCATGCGATCCTCTTACCCTTTCCTTTTTTTCCATTGGCCATTTCTTTTCACTTTTCGCGTGAATTTGCTACGTACTGCTCCGGTTTCGCTGCCGCGTGCATGCCTCGCTTTCTGCCAAGATCATGCGGGATCAATACTGATCAGCTGCAGGAGATCGCTATTCGGCAGCCTGTGAATCGAGTGCGACCTGGCCAACAGATTCACATGGTAACACTTTGTTCCATTTTTTGGTATAAAAACATTAATTATGCTTTTTTAGTACAAGATGAAATCGGACTAGTGTTCGTCGATTTAAAAAACCAGTGTCAATTCATTGGTACGTAGTTTCTTCCAAATTAATTTATCGCTCCTTATGTATAGTATATATTTCAAATGTAAAATATATTTAAACATTTTACAGTTTTTTTAAACGATTGTCAGCTTCATTAATATTTACGTAAATTATTTATTTCTTCCTTTTTTAAAAAAAATTTAATTTAATTAAAAAAAAAAATTTAAATGTTCTTATTGGATACACCCTTCATTTTATGGAATCTAAAGTAGTCCATTTCATCTTTATTTTTTAGTTATATAAAGAAAGCTTAATTATTTATGTGTCTATACTTAACGAAATAAACAAAAAAATACAACCCTTCTCCAGATATAAGCAAACACCGATTTTCCAAAAAAAAATGAATCTCAAATACTGTATACATTATATATATATTTTATGTGGTTCCAGTTATCGTCTCAATTGGATAGCTTTGGGAGGGAATGACGCAGGAAAAAGAGTGTATTGAGGTATATGATCGATCTTTGGAGAATGTGATCTCTGTGCTTTTGCGTATTGCTAAAGCTAAAGATATGTTTCGACAGAGATCGATGTGTGGTATGAAATTGAGAAGCTTGAATATACGTTTCGGGATGTAACAAAAGCTATCTTATGTATTTTCCATTGATTACACAGGCTCACAAACAAGCAAAGTACCCAGAACTGGAGTTGAGTCCACTTTATTTCTACGTATTTTGGCCTTCTAAACACAAATTTGAAATAAAAAATATGGGTTGCCCTGTGTATTTTGAAGATAATTCCAAAAAACCGAATTTCGAGATATCTTAAATATCGAAATTAAAAAATTTTTTCATTATTTCAACATGTAGTATTATAATATAAAGTACTCAACGCACCCTTCATAATCCATGTTGAATCACCTTCATATGATTTTCTGCCTCCAAGATATGCCAATTTGAAGTTACCAAACGTATTTCAAAAGTAAATGAATTGAACAAGCAAGTATGGTTTTGGATGCTCGTGAACTTTCAATTGGCATATTTCGGAGACGAAAAGTCGTGTGGAGGTAATTAAAAATGAATTTTGAAGGGTGCGTTGAGTATTTCATAACACCACTTGCTAAAATAATGAAAAAAAAATTAATTTCGTAATTTAGGATATCTCGTAATTCGTTTTTTTTTTTATACTGAGAAAAATGGATACTGCGCGCAAGAGGAATAATCTGCTTGTGAGATATCCACGTACGGCAAGATAAAATGTACTAGGAGTTAGCAACCGGATTCTCCTTTCTAAATTATGGTTTTCTTGTTTCTAGCAGAAAAAACTCTTCCTGCTAAACCGACATATGGTCGACAAAAAGATTACGTGCTTTCTGTACAATGAAATCTTCTTACTGCAAGTAGATACATTCTACAAGAGGTATCCCCCGCTCGAATAATAGAGCGTTTGTGTTTAAAATTAAATTTATTTTCTGAAAGACAAAATCTTTTTCCTGTAAGTAGATAAAACTTATTCCATGAAGCAGTAACTAATTTCCCTTCTAAAGAATATTCAATTCCTTTCATAAGAACCTTATCAGGTGCAAATAAATAATAGCTCCGATTGTTAATGTTCTACACAAATCTTATAGAACATATATTATATGTATATATATGCTTGGACATAAGCGTTTGGAAACTAGCGTGGAATGTAGTAAGAACTTCGACTTTGTTTACATCGCGTAACATTGAAACCATAGTACATATTTTCAAAATCTATAGATTTTATATTATATTATGTACAATAGAAGTGCTCGCATTAGTCCGATTTTCGTCACCAAACAATGCACGTGCATTAACAGCAAAAATGCAGAAAACGAAGACAATTGGTGATGTGCTAAAGGGTAATTTACTCTTTTTATCATTAGTTTTTATAGATTTTATTTAAAATAATTTTTTAGGTGCGGATGTAGACAGTCATAGCTTATTAGATATGACAGTCTCGGACTTCAAGATGCTTAAAATTAAGTTATCTTCTCTAGTGATGGCAAGAATACCGAAATCTATTCTGTGCTATGAAACACCAAGCTTAAGTAAAAGCAATCATGAAGAAGCGATAAAAGTATTAACCCATTAACGACCAAGACCCCGAATTTTCAACATCTTTTTCAAGGCCTTTTTTCAACTAAAAAAAAGGTTTGAAAAAATTTGAAAAAGATCATATCCGACGTATTTTGAGCTGTTCTTTCGAATGGTGATACCAATTTTTCAACTTTATGAATTTTTTTCATAAGGAAAATGCAATGACAATAATTCAAAATACTGCAAAAAAGTGCAATCGATGTTCAAATATTACGGGAAAATTTTTTTCATAATTCTAAAATATTTTTAACCTGTTCAAAATGGCCATATTTCACAAAATCCCAAAAGCTCAAAATTTAATAAGTTATTTTTCAGACAACTTCTTAAAGGGCTCTTTTACAACTGAAAAGAAGGTTTTGAAAAATTTCGGAAAGATCTTATCCGGCGTATTTTGACCTGTTTTTTCGAATGGTGAGATTTATTCTTTGCTAAAACACTCTTGAAAAAAAATATGGCGTGTTTTTCACGAAAAAAAGTGAAAAAAATTAGAAATTTTAAAAATATTTTAGAATCATGAAAAAAATTTTCCCGTAATATTTAAACATCAATTGCA
>UELV01174743.1:0-16232 GCA_900490015.1 Megastigmus stigmatizans | reverse complement strand
CTCGGCGCTATCGCATTTGTGTCCACGCGCACACACATATACTCACTTATGTGTATATATATATATATATATATATATAGATATAGACAGGGCAAAAGTTAGAGCAGAGTGGCGCTGCAGTGTCCATGTAGCGACGCATTATGTATGTCATATAGCCAGTATAGGGAGGATGGGAAAAGGCCCTCGAGAATCAGAGGCGCGCGAGCGCGTTGGACCGATCAAACCGATGCCGGAGGCGGTGGTGGGGTGTATACTGAAACGGCTGCGCGGGAGCGGGAACCAAAGAGAGAGAGAGAGAGAGAGAGAGAGAGAGAGAACAGTGGTGCCGAACTACCGAGTTGAATGGCATTAATTAGCAGGGATATGCAAACAGACGGGGGGATTGGTCGATCGATGATGACACGATATACACGCGCGCAAGTACAGCCAACACTATGGGTGAATGTCGTTGTGAGGTCTGCCTGCATGCATACATTGGCAAGCCAAAGCTGAGGGAGAGCTGTGTGTCTGCACACACGTAAATGTGTGTGCATCAGCAACAGAGACCGGCAGTATATGTTTGTGTGTATGTGTGTGTGTGTGTGTGCGCGCGCGCGGGGGGTCGCGTTGTTTTTGGAATAGAGTAGTCCTTTTCACGCAAATGCCTCGCCAATCGATTTACAGTCGAAATTATGTTAATGACGCCGCTCGACGTGACGTCGGATTTGTTCCGTAAATGCCGTGTTAATCGCTTCAAAGCATCTATGTCGGGCTTAGTCGTTAGAGAGAAGCATTTCGAATAGCATAACAATAAACTTCTGCACTTTTTCGCGCTCATTTTATGCCGGAGCGCTCTTGCAATTTAATACAGAGCTTGTTTATTTATTTAAGCACGCGCATTCGAAGAAATTTTGCCTGCCCGACCACCGCTCTCTATTCGCTATAGTTTATCGGCAGATTGTTATTCGTTCACCAATATTGAGCCAGAATTTTGATACAAACTCACCGGATATTCGACAAAGGTTTATCTCTATTTGTATGTATTTACGTACCTTTGAAAACGAATTTAATACAGCTAAGATCTCTATTTGATAAATCTTCTACCTTTCGTTCCAGTGGGCCGGAGTTCAATTGGTGGCTGGTCGACAAAAAATTTGTATTTAATTTTTTATTTATAATTACTTGTGTTGTCAAGGTATATAATATATATGTGTTTCTTAGTTACAATATAATTCATTTCATGAAAAACTTTTAAAAGCATTTTTAAAATTACATAAAAAATAACTATAGTTTCATTTAAAATTTAGAAATGAGGAGTCTGTAACCAAATAGTTTCTCGTGAAACCTACTGAAAGTAAATTAAAGGATGCCAATTAAGTCGTAGTAAGCAGAGGAATACAGGGAAATGTACATAGCCGGTATTTTTGCTTAGAACTTGTCGAAATATGAAACTTAAAAAAAAATTAACCTGAAGAAGTGTGGGGATAATTGAAAAGAATAAGGGTTAATACTGGTAAGTAGAATAATCAAGATTTTGTGCGACAATTAGTAGTGAAAGTGCAGACAATTACTTTTAAAATGTTTCCCTACTTGTATACGGGCAAATTAGTGTAGGAATCTTCAAGTTTACATTAATTCTTCATATTTGTAGTAGTTTTATGCGTTCTCTATTTATATCTATCGGGAACATTCGTTGGCATCCTCCTTTCAATTAGTATATGAATTTATTTCCACTTCTGAAATTAAGGTGAACTATGACTAACTTATTTTAATCCGTATTGAAAACAATTTATGTAGTAAAGACACGTCTTGTTATTTTCTAACCACGGCTGTTTCTGAGAAGATCTAAATACAATTGGACAAAGCGATCAGATTTCGGTTGGCATGGATCTCAACAGTGAACGAAACGGAACTGTTTACTGCTCATTGAACATTGTCCACTTGTTTGCCAATACTACGTATGCATGTATAACGTACCCAGAGGCTGTTTGTCGTCTATTTTGAGTACCTGCGATTATAGCAAACTTTCCTTTAAGTCGCAGCTGCGGGATATACATCCTCTATGCAAGGCACAGAAATCTCGTGTTGAACTTTATTGTGAGAAACTTTAGTTTTAAAAGTTTCAGGCGCTTATCCACTTGCATACGGTATCAGAGTATCAAACAATAGGAATTTTCTATTAAATGCGGTTCGATTGCAATCCAAGAAAACTGTATAGTTACTAAAATTTTTCACAGTATAGATTTTTACTCAAATATTTAATTAATTACTATTTATGTTATATTTAATAATAATTTTTTACATATATCATTGACCTAATTTTATAATTTGTATGCATGCGATCTTCTATTATAATTTAAATGTATAGTTACTAAATGTATTAATTAATGTTAAAAGGGAGTCCATAAGTCTTTAATAAAATTGTAAGGATAACGTACGAAGCTTGCACTATCATTTAGAGTATGAAAAAATATAACTCCCTTACTTGAAGCGAAATATATGTGAAAAAAGGTCTAGTTGATTAGTCCCTATGTCTACATAAAATACGTAGAAGTAAAAACAGGTGAGTGTAGAAAGTCACTGATTTTCTGCAATTAAGTTTTTATCAACTTTCTATCAATAAATGTCTTTTGATGTTCTAAATAATGTCGTAGATTTTGTACGTTGTTCCTAGACTCTGCTTTTTATTCCAGATAGACATCTTCCTGCGGCTAAAAAGCTGTTGAACTAAATTAAGAAAGATTAATATAATACGATAAAATCATATATTATATTACTAAATCGAAAGATTTATTTGGGTTGAATTACCAATTTAGAATTATCCATACCACTGACACAAATAGACTTTCGTCCTTGTTCATTAAAAAAATTCATCAACTTAAAAATATTTCGAAAACTCTTTCAAAAGTAACGTATAACCTCGACGTGACATTCCTCTAATACAAATCCAATTAATCACGAATCAAAGATACCAGACAAAAATGGAAGCAATTTTTCACACATCATAAGCGAGCGTGAAAGAAATTATTCGCCGCGGACACTCAGTCAGGAGCTAATCAGATACTAATAATATTTCAATTTTTAATTCACAAGCCAGCTGCAGCTTATTCCTTTTTCTAACACTGTAGGTAAACTTTATCCCGTACATCTCTCTCGTCATCCCCAACTCTATTCACCACAGCATAATTTCCTCAAAGTTGGCGCGCACGTTTCCTTCTCTCTGCTGCTGCCGGACCGCACGGCAAACGAAATTTTGCGAACGAAAAGACGAGCTCGAGGCTGTAGCTCGGAAAGAGGTGCACGGGAGTCATTTGGGGGAAGAAAGCCGAGAAAGAGAAGAAAAGAGAGAGACAGAGTGAGAGAGAGGATGAGGAGGAGGAGCAAGAGGAGCATAGCACGGCGGTTTATACGGACTTCTCTCAGATCTCTCGCTCCCTGTCTCTCTGTCTCTCTGCGCTTTGCTTCTCTCTCTCTCTCTCTCTCTCTCTCTCTCTCTTGGAGGTTTGCTCCTACACTTTAAAGTCCGCCCCATGGGAGACGAGTGGTGAACTTTATGTGAGAGCGCCGCCGAGCACGCACACTGCACAGAGTCCGTCGTCGGTACTTCTGCCCTTCTCCTCCCTCTCTACCCTCCCAGCCGTTCCATCTCTCTCTCCCTCTCTCCCTCTCTCTCTCTCTCTCTCTCCCTCTATCTCTGTACCTCTCGCTTCCGCTCGCTCGCCGCGAATGTAAACCGTGTCTCGACAATTGTCACGTGTACGTTCGACAAACAGTTCGCAGCATTACGAGAGGGGCCAAGTGCCTCGGCCGCGTCGCTCGCTGCTCGCGCGCGCCAACTTGACGAGGAGCGAGCGCAGGCGCGCACATGGGAAATTCATGCCGTAGTCGGATGAATTTCTCTCTCTCTCTCTCTCTCTCTCTCTCTCGCTCTCCTGCAGCTGCTGCGAGGTGCCGAAATTTCACGACGTCTCCAAGCAGCAGCCGAGCTCCTTCTCAGCGCTGCTGTTTTCTCCTTCCTGTCGCTTGGCTATGGCTCGCGCCCTGTTTTTCCCGCTCTTGCCCTGCTCGCAAACTCGCATACGGAGCTCATCTCTAACCGCTTTTATTCTGGTCCGGAAAATCGCCCGAAATACAGGGACGTAAAACGCCGACGCCGGCGCCGAGCGCCGACGTCTACGCCGACTCTGCGGCAACTTTATACTTGCAGCAGCTCCTCTATATCTTTGTAAGATATAAAACTTCTTTTATTATTGATCTGCGAGCAACGCCTTCGACTGACAGCGATAAGAACTTATTTACGCGCGGCAAAGAAATGTAACTTGCGGAGAAATTTCCAACGAAAAACAGACGAAATTTCATGAAATTCCAGATGAAACGTTCCCATTTACCAGACTTGAAGGGTTTCAAGGGAAAGCATCCTGGCACGTAACGGAACTACTCCAGTCAAATAAAAATATTTATGCTTTATTTATATAATAACGATATTGATTGTAAAATGGAAAATATGTGGTCTAAGAAATAAGAGCAAACTTTTGGCAGTATTCGATTATTATAGCTATATGCACAAACAGATACATGCCAAAGTAGGTACAATAACATATGCCCTACAAGATCTAAAATATGTATGTAAGTAACTGTTGTATAGAAACATTTAGGTTAACAAATATTAAAAAATGATATTTTTGTAATTGCACATAAACCGATATTATTTAATTAGAATACACGACATTTTTCGAAGTTTAATTTGTTCAAAATTTAATGGTGTATTTTAATGTTGTATTATTATCAATTTTCAGTATAATAAAAATCTTGAATCAACAGTTAAAAACATGCAAGGACTTAAAGATTGCATTAACTTTTGTTATTAATACCATAATTCATTGCTTATTATATGGTTCCACCTACAATAGCCAGGCAGATTATTGTCAATGGATAAACCATAAACGATACAATAAAATTATAGGTAATTAGAATTATGAGTAAGCTTCAAAATTCGTAAATTGATCAAAATGTATAGTGTTACTTTAAGTATTGCTTAAAATGTGCGTACCCTAAAGATCGTCTAGTACTGACAAATTACGCTATATCAATTTGAAATTATTTTTTTTTTTACAGCGATTGATTACTGAAAATGACTATAGGAAAAAATATAATTTCTTATGTAGCTCTGCCCATTATTGAAATATTAATATGAATTAACCCTTTCAGATCCAATTTACACTGGACATCAATCATTTTAGTTTTTGTAGAATTACGTGAAACAAACTCAAATTTTTACATTTTAACCTTATGTATCAGATTAAAGCGAGAGTAAAAAATTGCGAGTGTTTTTGCTGTTTGTCAAAGCACTATTTTGAATATTTTAAGTGCAATATCTCGGTGCGGAATGAATGAATTTCAAAAATTCCAACGAGGCTTCAAACTGTAGAAAAATATCGTATTTTTAAAAAAAATCGCGGGAAATTACACATTTTTTTAAAAACATGCTATTACATAACTTTTCTAAATCGATTTTTTGAGTATTTTTGATAATCGTTTTTGAAAGATGAGACCTTAAAGTTAAATAATACTGTATTTGGAATTTTTTGTAAGATGTTTACAAAAAACGTTACAACGTCAAAAGTTGAACAATTCATAAAATCGTTCATAAAACTGTGTCACGAGGCTTATTTTGATTGCAGATTATTTTTTTTTTTGTATACCATATCGCAAGTAGAACGAGGAAAAGCTATAGACTTAGGTCTTAAAATTAAAAGGATACTATATGCAAAAAAGTTAAAAAAGAAACCATCCAAGCTATCTAAAATAATAGATTCAATAAACTTTGGTATAGCAGTGTCCAGACGCGTGAGCCGAAAACTATTTCTCGTCGAGAAAATCACATTCAACATTATACCCTCGGCATGTTAAATTACATGTTGGAAAAAAAAAGTATCCAATTCCAGGCAACAAGGAGGATGAGCATCGATAAATTATTCATGCCTGTACGAGCTCTTATACAGATCGGCCAACTCTGGTGCACATCTCATGACTCGCAAGCACCAAAGTGAGAGAGAGAGAGAGAGAGAGAGAGAGAGAGAGAGAGAGAGAGAGACAAGAAGAAGAGAGGAGAGGGAGCAGAGCAGCCGACGTTACACAAGACGCCGCATAATCGCTGCGAGGTAAAACGTGTCAGTGACCGAAAGTCAACTCCTCCTCCCATGGCGCGCGCGGCTATATATATATACTATAGTCGGACGCTGGGCAGAGTTCGATTGGCCTTTTGAGTGAAAACGCAAGCGAAAGAGCGAGAAAGAGAGAGCGAGTTGCTCGCGTTTACATTCGCACGACTCTCCCCTCGAACTGGATAACGAGACTGACAAGCCTATTTCGGACGCGTCGACGAGCGCGACGTCGCGACGACGACGACGACAGCGGCGGCGGCGGCGGCTACGGCTATACGGCTCTTGACCGTGTACAGGGATGCTATATACGCTCGAGTATGCGAGCGAGAGCGCGAGCAAGAGTGTGAGCGTATACACGTACAGAGACGCGTGGGCCGAGAAAGCAGTGCGCGAGGAGTGAAGCACTGCGGAGCTGGGAGAGAAAGAGAGTCGCAAGCGATGAACTCTGGTCGGCCATAGTCCGGAAGGGCCCCGACAGGCGGTTTTTGTATAAATGGCGTAATTTGCCGAAATGCGCCGCCCTTATGAGTCCTTCGGGGTTGCGCTGCCGCCGCGAGAGCGAGCACCAGCAGCACCAGCAGCATCTCGCTCCACTAACTTTGGTATACTAATGATATAAATAAAAGATAGCGAGGTTGTTTGAGGTAACGATGTTGGGCGTGTCGGAAGGGGGACTACCGCGCCACTACCACCACCTTGCGAGCTCTTTGCTTTCCCTCTCCCTCTCTTTCTCTCTCTCACTCACTTTTGCCCGTTGTTTCCCGCGTGCGTCCCTTCGGTGTGCGCAGTGTGCTGGCTGCCGAGGACTCGCAGCTTTTTCCCTCCTATATATCCGCCTCTCTCTCTCTCTCTCTCTCTCTCTCTCTCTCTCTCTCTCTCTCTCTGTCTCGCCCTCTATCTCGCGCATTTCGACTACGGGACAGCTGCACGAGAGTTGGAGAGGAAGAGCGAGATAGTCGTGCCACCTACACGCGACTGCACACGCACCAGCTCGGCGGACTCAACTCTTTGTTCTTGGCGGCGGACTCTCAGCTCTCTCTCTCTCTCTCTCTCTCTCTCTCTCTCTCTCTCTCTCTCTCGGACTTTCTTTCACCTATACGCCATCCCGATTTCCTTCCGCTTCGACGGAGAGCCAACTCCTCCTCCTCCGAGAGAGAGAGAGCTTTGCCTTGAGACCTTTGTAATTAGTATCGCGGTAGTGCGCAGCTTTCTTTCTTTCTCCCCTATGCTTGGAGATGTGATTAGCTAATAAAATATCGTTGCGAGATGCATTCTTTGAGTAAACTCCACTACTCGGCAGCTTCCATTTCGAAAATTTTTCTCTTTTCCAGATAAACGCGTTTACTCGTGTCTTGCGGATAATTCCATTTTTCTAGCATTATCCCAATGTACGTAATGTTTATGACGCAAGAACAAATCCTATACTATTTATTATACTATATATTTATTATACTATTTATTATACTATATATTTATTATACTATTTATTATACTATATGTATATTTGGTATATGAACAAAACATTTGAATTAAAGAAAAAAATTGATTAGCTTGTTTAGGGAACTCCAAAACACTTGATTGAATATCCAATGTCTTGCTGTATTCTTTTACTTCGATGTATATGACGCATTTTAAGTATTGCTCAATCACAACTCCCCCTTTTTCACGCGGCAATGTAATACAAGATTTGTAAATTCCTCCAATAATTTTATTATGGGTCAATAATGAAATTCTGCTTTAATAAATAGTATTTTTAACCGTTCATTTATCTTAGTTATTTCTTCTTTTCAAAAGACATTTGAATTTAATCACAATCACACTTTATAAAATCATAACTTTTTCATTTTATCCTTCATTTTTAATTAAAAATGATTCGCGGGTGTTACATATTGCTTCAAAGCTACTAATAGCTCATGGCATTACAATATTAATGCAGCCACACTTTAATCCAAATATAAGTGTATAGAATGTACTCAGTAGTATAAATAATACAACTGCAGTATAATTTTTCAGAAAAGGAGCTTAATTCTTTATTCAAATTAAGAATTACGATTCTCAGTAGAAACAAACCATTTTTTATAATATTTACGGGGATCATCTTTATCACTATTCATAGAAAAAGTACAAAATTGTTTTTAATATAGTTCATATTGTATTAATAAAAAAATTGCTTTGATAAATTTTGTACAATTTAAAACGTCGATTTTTAGCGCTTGAAAAAGTATGACAAAGTAACATTTTTAAATATACCTCTTATAACTGTGATAAAATAAACGCGTTAGAGTAGTCGAAGAGAGAAACTCAGTGAAAGAGTAAGAGCACGAGGGGAAGGGAACGTCGGAGGTAGAGAGAGAGAGAGAGAGGAGAAGATGAAGAACCCGGAGTAGACTCGTTGTTTCAGCTTTATATTCCAGATGAGTTGACGCTAATGGAATACCATTACCTTCCCTTTTGATATATACAGCGCGAACCGATTCCTCTCAGAAGCGGAGAGCCGCACGAGGCGGCCGTGCCTCTCACGCAGAGCCAATGGAGGGAAGGTGATTTTCGCAATTTTCAAGAAGTCACTCCGCTGATTCCTCTAAACTATAAAGAGAAAGATTACGTCGGGACTTTTTCGCAACTTCTCGAGATCGTATAACTTCATTTTGGCGGACCGAGTAAAAATTTCATTGCACGTACCTCTCTGCAGCACGAGGAAAACCGACGCAGAAAGAAAAAATAGGAGAGCACTCGGTCACATCGAGCTCCGCGCGCCGAACTTGCCCAAAAGGAGCTATATAGCGTCAACGAGCTGCGCCGAAAGCTATTTCCATTTCGCGGTAGGTAGATAAATCAGAATAGGTATAGCCGATGAAAGTCAAGTGTCGTTATCGTAATATCCCTTGCAGGCTTCCCTCCTCTCCAAGTGCACAATCTGAATCCCGCGAGAGGGCCTTCCATGCATCATGCTGACAGCGTAGGACGGAGGACGGCGAGAGGACGACGACGATGACGACGACGACGACGACGCAGAGCTGGGAAATCCGTAAAGAGGTTAGGTTCTACGTGTCCTTTTACAATTCGCACGAGATGCGCCTCTCTCTATCTCTCTATCTCTCTCTACCTCTCGCTCTTCGTTTATTTCCCCGTGTATACACGTAGAATACGAAATTGCCTTAAAATCAGCGCCATTCTTGTATTTGTTATGAAAATTTTTCTCCCTCTAACGCGCGACGGGCGCTGCAATTGTTCCGTGTTCCGCCAATTTTCCGCGAGTGCCAGGAAAATTCGAATATTATGTTCCATAGGGGAGAGCCGAGCGTTGCAACTTGCAGTTGATATTACGTTGCATTACCCAACTTAGAAATACCACTTGCGCTAAAATTTTCGGATATATATACGCCGTCTATTGAAACGAAGCTGATTGCGAACACAGCGATGCGGTATATATTATATACTGCCCCTTTTCATTCCACGTGAAGCTCCTCTCTCTCTCTCTCTCTCTCTCTCTCTCTCTCTCCCTCTGAAGTACAAAATCAATGATTTGACGTTAATTAAAGTTACACTGTACTTTCATAATAAGCGCATTACCATTTTAATAAATCTTCCCGTAATGAGACGTACAAAAATAGAGAGGAAAACTTTCTTGCTAACTGCATTAGCGTGCATTAGCATAAATTAAATGGTACATCTCGCCGCGATATCCGCGCGGCATTATATTAATTCCCTAGTCTACATCGAACCATGGCCATTGACGTGAATGCAAAAATAGCCGTGGGCAAAACTGGGTTGGCGCCATAACGTATACTCACGAATCATTAGGCCTGTCGGACGAATGAAAGTTCGCGCAGCCGACAATAATTTCGCGGCACAAATATAAGCTGTGCGCAAGAGCTGCGGAGATGTATACGAAATAAGAAAAAGAGAGATAGATAGAGCGAAGAGAGAATCTGCCAGTGTGCCTTATAACTATTCTATGGTGGATGCTCACAGTCTTGTTACTCCTCGCGTGTTTATGTAGGCATGTGTTGTACCGTAAATAAGTCATGATTCATGACGTCCTTCCGAAGGTTTATTTGCTCGCTTGCTTACGACGGTCGAAAATAGAGAAGCGCTTGGGTGAAACAAATTGAAAAGCAGATTCAAACATAATTGTGAATTCCACGCATTTATTGCCGATAAAAATAGCGTATGGTATAGGTTATTAAGATATTTTTGATCAATAATTACTTTTAATGTTCGACACATCATATTAAATTTTAGCTGGATTATTTTTATTATTTACTTAGTTAAAATAACACAATCTCATATTACAATCAACGCTATAACTAGCAAAAAATATTTTCAAAATATCTTCAAAATATTTTCTTGTCATTAACGACGAGAATAAAAAGATCACTGTCTTACCATATTCTTCTGTTTTCACTTACATGTTATAAGTATGGGTGCAATAGTCTCGCACATTTTATAAATATTTCCCTTCAAACGAGAAGATTATTTTTTAGTTTTACATTAAATGCCATTTTCTTTTGTTTTTTCTATAAAAAATGGGGTGAAATTGTTAAATTTAATATTTTTCCACCTTTCTCTAAATAATAACGTTAGTTTCGTATGTTCCCTCCAAGCACTAAATTTTATTCCAATCTTGTAAATATTTTGCTTTTTAGGACGTTTTTTATAACCAGTCATAAAATAAAATAAAATTTTTAAATGTATTCATTGAATCAATAAGAACATGTATATATTTAAATTTTCTAATAAATAAGTAAGTTTAAAGCCAATCTAAAGGTAATCTTATTTGCATTTAATAATTTGTATAAAAATAAGTTTTTAATTTACCGATTAAATTTTATGCATTTACTTTAATTATCTTGATACTCACACATTTTCCAGTATCTCAAATTAAAACTAAATATTTTCTACACATGAAGATTTAACAAATATCTTTTAAATAATCCATAGTTGTGTTTCACTTATAAATAAAATTGGAGTGAGATGAAGCGAGGACAGTATAAACCTTATTTGTCCTTTGCAACTACCAGGAAGTCCAAGGATAAACTGGAGATTCTATCCTGTTTTAACTGACTTTTTATTGACAATGTTGTACTCTGGGCTCTTTAATAACATCTGCTGAATTTCTATGAGACTTTCATCTTTCCTTTTCCTTCGATTCATCTAGCTCCTTTATCGAGAACGTTTTGCTTTAGTTGAAAAGTAAATTTTGCAAGAAAGCAATTTAAAAGAATTCAAAGTTGAAGTCTCACAAAAGAATTCGGATTGAAAGAAAATACTCGGTTTGTATCTTAAATTCTTTATTTAAAAACACGTTGCAGCTAAAAAAATACTCGTTCACCAATTCATATTTACTTACTGTTAAACAGACTAATTATTAAAAGTAATCAACAAAAATTTTTGAAAGTAGGATAATTGAGAAAATGCATAGAATGTAACTAATTTCTTCTATATTTAAAAAAAAACTGTTAATTACTAGTGCGATGAATTATAAATATAAGATTGAAAGTAATTCCTTTTCACACCCCCTCAATCTTATAGTTTACTTAAATATTTATGTAAACATTCTTTTCCTAATTCTTCTAATACTTCACTAGCAAGTGCCTTCGGTGGGTGACATTAAGCATTTTATTTTTCTGCTTATCCACAATAAGTAAAGGAAGTCACGTAGAAGTAGGGCAATCTCTTTATAAAAATCGTACACCTCATGCGTGAAATATAATCATTTTTAATAAGAATCATGCCAAAAGCTTGCCTAGTCACTTGATCCGACACCTAAAAAATATTTAAACAAACAGCATTTGAGAGATGCCAAATGATCGATCCTATAAATATGCGAGAGAAACGGCTCTAAAATTGTGTCGTCCGGCGTGTATCCATTGGTGCATAAACAGAGGGAGTAATTTTTGCCCGATGAATAATAACGGGTTGGCGTAACGCGAGACAAATGCGAAGCGCATACACACACCCGCAGACACAGTGAAACATCTTAACATTCAAGGTTGTAATAATTGACGCTTCCGAGAGGATCATCCGCAATATTCCAATATTTACTTAGTCATCTGCAGGGCGAAGTTCTGGGTGCAGGAGAGCAGCAGCGACTAGGTTGGCTTTCTCTCCCTCTGCACTCTCGCGAGCAATACGTACAGCTCGGCGAGGCTCGCCAGCGCCAGTTTCTGCTATATACGAGCAAAGCCCTCTCTCGCTTTACCTCTGCAGAGAGAAGGGAAACTATCTGGGTCAGACCTTAATTGGTTTATACAGCCCGACTGTCTATCCATGCGTCTGGAGAATATCCGATTCTCGCGTCGTTGTACTCATTCAAATCAGCAAGAGCGAGAGCGAGCAGTTGGCAATTGAGAGAATGTATTTAATAATACTCTTTGATAGCGACCCTTTTTTTCCTTTTTTAGTCCGCGCTTAAGATGTGAGACTTTGAAATGCTAATGTGCAATTGTCTGCTCCGGTATTGTTGAACGGTTTTGTTCAACGTATTTTTAGAGCCGCTAGCATTTGGGAATGAGTAATGAGCAATCAGGGCTCGTATTGATTTATCACCGACAAATGAAGAACTTCCATTCCAAATGAAACGAAGACAGTTTCCTATAAGACATGCTCATGCAATGACTATCAATAAATTGCAAGGTCAATCATTTGAAAAAGTTGGTGTTTTTTTACCATCTCCTGCATTTATTCATGGTCAATTATATGTGTCAAAAGTTATGAGGAAATGTAATTTAAAGATTTTACTTCATGAAGATTCCATCACAAGACATAAACGAAATAACGGCAATAATGATTTAAATGAAGCGTATGTAGGATGAAGTTATCGATCGTCAAAGAATCAAATAGATTGCAATTTGTTTTTGTAAAAACTTTTATTACGACGTTTCGAAGGTTTTAATGTATCATCGGGCTGTATACAGATATAATCAGAAATTACTTTTAATAAGCAAAATTAATTATAAAAGCGATTAAAAAATTTTAGCATTGCATCCGTACACGCCTTAAAAACTTCGTTATCACATTTCGGCGTTCAATAAATAAGAGTCGCTGACAACTGGTCAAAACCGTTACAAAATCAGCAATTATTAAAATTAAATCAATTCATTGAATTAAAAAACATTAAAAATGATTAAAAATGTTGTACTCACGATGTCGGTCGTACCCTTCATTCGTGCCCTGAATCCCGTGAAAAGCATAGTTTTCATTATGCATGGTACTATTCGCGATGATCAGGAAAAGACTAAAGGAAGTAGAGGTATCTTGCATCTCGAGAAACGTTAAAATTTGAATACGTCGTTGTCAAATACATTAAGAGGAGGGGGGGGGGAGGTGTATGGAGAGTGAATCAGAGCCGTCATGCGCGAACAGGTATCTAGTGAGTATGCAAGCGAAGAAGCTCGTTTGCGATAATTAAGAAAATTGTTCGTGATATCATACAAAACGCTTAATCAACCCAAATTCGTAATTTTGTAGATATGTTTTAAGTACATGCTGTCCTCGATTCTATTAAGCATATTGTCATAATAAATCATATTTAAGATTTCTGAAAATTTTCTTTTATTTTTTCCTCTTTCTTGATCAATTATTTTAATATTTTCAAAATCTATGGTGTGTTACTGAGAAACATGAAGTGCGAGAGTAGATCGTTCGGATACATTTCCTATATCTCTCCTCTGTTCATAATCATATGTCTTTTTTATGAAATTAATAGATTCCTCGAAGTATTGATATTTTTTCATTCGCAGAGACACGTGATTTTGCTTCGGAGTGTTGACCGATTTAATGATAAATCCCATAAGACTACGTGTAAAATATGAATTTTTCGGTAGCGATTGTTTCGAGAGTTTCAAAAAAACCATTATTGTAGAAAAAACGGCAATTGAAATAAAATGAGAATATTATATCCTTTCAAAAGCTTTGTTCGCTGTTTGAGTTAAGCCTTCCGTTCCAGAATAGTGAACAATTCGAGGTTTTTAATAAAAATTTAAAAGAAGGCAGTGATTTGAAGGATACTATAGTAAGCTTTCCCCTTTGACTATTTTTACTCTCAGAATACCAATATAACTTTTAACAGAAATTAAATATTTAAATTTTTATTTATTTATTCTATCCATTTTACAGGAAAAGTATTCTTTTTATGCAATCAATACCAATATTAATATTGAAGCTACAACAAGAAGAATAATGAAGAGCTTCTTTTCAAAAGAACTTGCGATGTATTTAGCATCCCAAAACGTTTAAGAGTCCACAGTGTATTTATCTTAAAAAAAAATTTACTTACAAGAGGAATCCAAGGAGTTCGGGAAACCGATTTTGATGAAACATTATTTTAGTCAAATGGACCCTGGGGCCCGAGTTCAGCCCATTTTATCAAAATGTATGAGAAATCATGGTTGTCTTAAAACATTTATTGGAAGTCCAATATACATTGTAGAAAATATCATAAAAAAGATGTCAAAAATATAGATAATAAGCTTTCATTTGCATTTTTGAAGGAGTTATTAACACTTTTTGTTCGAAAGTTATGAACGATTGAACATCGAGTTAATTTTGGATGCATTTTTCAACTGAAATAGACGTTAAATATTAAGGCCCAAAAATTAACTTAAATTCCGATCTCTCATAACTTTTGATGAAATAACTTTTGTAGAAATGATCATTCATCTACTAAATGTAATTTAAATGGAATATGACTTTGATTTACTTTTCTCGATATGTCAATTTGCAAGTTCACTTCCTTTTACTTAGAACATGGGTCACCTCATGTGATCTATTATATTCCATTAATATCCTTTTTCACAATGCTTAGGATACTTTTCATTTCAAGTTTAAATTGAAAATTTTAAATATTATATACATTATGCTTTTACCATGAGACTTATAAAAGTTTTTATATTTTAATATTTTGAAGCTTGTATTTCTTAGACATATTTTTTTACTGGCAGCACTTATATGTGCCCAAAAACAAATAGCTTATTGCGCAATAATGACAATAATTAAAAGGCTAAGACATTCTTTACAAGTATCACTTGTACCAAACAAAAAAAGAATGTATTTCATATTCTTGAATTATTTTAATTACTCATTGCATGATTTCTTTTATTGCTTTGTAGACTTATTATATACTGGCAACTTTTGTATGTGTGTCCAAAAAGAAATAGTCTATTGCCCTTTTTTTGGCAATAATTACAAGGCTAAGTTTGTCACCATTCTGTACAAGTTTTCATTTTACGAATAATAAATAGGATGGATTTTATATTTTTCAATGCTTTTACTCGATACATGATTTCTTATATTTCTTTGTAGTTAGTAGTATATATGTATTAAAAAGAAGATGCGAAAAAAGAGGCATAAAAAAAGAAAGACGTGAAGAAATCGGATTTTCTTTTTCTGCCGAAAAAAACATAGTTTACACAATGCCGATAGGTGGAAAACCTTCAAGTTCCGCGTTTACGCGGCCATATCAGCATGCTTAGGATATAAAAGACAGCGCCCGGACAGCGTTTCATTTCCCATTTTACATCAACTCGACGGGTCTTACGAAGACTAGCATGAATCGTATTTCGCCGCGGGTACCTTAAAATATCTACCCAATTTTTGTTATTTCAAAATAAATAAATTGATACAAGTTTTATGTTTACTTTGAATCATTATTGTTAAGGGGGTATTATCCCTATAATCTTTATTTTGCTATATTCATCTGAAATAAGAAAACCAATCCATTAATTATGTTTAATAGAAGATATATATTATATTTGATTATAATTTAAGACAATTTTATCATGATAAATAAAAATATTTCATGGTAACTTGCTACTATTATTTCAGTAGCATATTCTGGCCACGCGCAGGATTCTGACCAAGCCGTATGATGAATTTTGCTTTATAAGGTCTAAAAATGTTTGTAAAAGACTGCTTGAGGAATTGACGCTATTTATATAGTCAGTAAATTAGACTCAGAATTTACTGAAATAAAATACTGCACGGTAAGCAAAAAAAAATTCTTCAATTTCCGTTTTTTTCATACTTATAATGATACATGTTAACCCATTAAGTTCCAAATGTACATGATGTTGGCGCTTGACTTTG
>UELV01174742.1:0-25021 GCA_900490015.1 Megastigmus stigmatizans | reverse complement strand
AGTGTCACATCGAACGACAGCGAGTGTCATAAATTGTATATAAAAAGGTGCTCTTGATAACCGAACGGCCGTAAAGAAGCTTTACGCCGTGGCTCTCTTGATTAGTTACTCGAACTAATAGAGAAGCATTTGCGGCCCCGAAAAGAGCTAATCTTTTCGTGCTCGTGGTTTGCGTACGCAATTGTACCTAAGAGCCTTTTATTTTTAAACAGATGAGTATAATAATTATTATCATGATTAATCGGGAACATTAACAAAAAACCAATACATATTTCAAGATTACTTCGAGATAGTGACTGTATTGAAAATTATTAGATATGCTTTAGTAAGAGGTTATACTTAATTATTATTTTAAAATAATATTTATTTATAAATTCATTTAGTCAATGGAATCGACTTTTTTATACATGTGTTAATCGATATATGTAACGTAATCATAAGAAACAAGTTGTCTACCTGCTAATTTTTTTGCATTTTTTTATTACATTTTCCAATTGAATGTAATAGCTACACATTAAGATACATAGTTTATTATAAAATTTCATTATTTTATACTATTTTGAAGACTCGCACTAAAGAAGACACATTATGGCTATCCGAGAAAAAATTGTGCATTCCATCACTTTTCCGTGGCATATGTCTTACAACTATAGGAAGACCATTACTACATATATTATGCAGATGAACTATTATAGGTGAATATACGGCGGAAAGTACGACGGTATCTCTTCTCCCACCCTTTGACTATGCGTGCCTCTTGGCTCAGCTCACATATCGTCAATGGAGTCTTACAAATTCTCTGTTATGTTTCTCGTGCACGACGACTGCTGAGGCGATAATATGATGACACTGGAGAATGTGCGAATATTTATTCACGAACACTGAAAGGCTTTAAAAAATATTCAAAGGACTAGTTATTATGGAAGACACCGGCAAAAGTAATGTTGAAGGTAAATATTTTCTATCGGGAAAGACGTTGCAAAAATTTTTTCTGATTTGTGCTCAAATTATAATTTCTATTCTAAACATTTATAGATTTAGATCGGGCAATAGCTATGAATCGCTTAAGCCTACGTATGATGGGTGTCTGGCCGGATGATCGAGACACGAAGGCGAAATTTTTTAAAAAACTGAAGCCAGTACCACTTATGATAATGATGATGTTTTCCTTCCTGTTTGTGCCACAAATGTATGCTCTGATTTTGGTCAAGAACAACTTCATCCTCGTGATCGACAATTTCATGACGAGCTTTCCTTGCTTCACTTGCTGTGTGAAACTCTTTCTTCTCTGGCGTAACGAGGAAGGTTAATGTATTACCCAATATGCTAAAATATTTTCATTATATCATTCGAATAATTGTGTTTTAGTTTTTATTTTGATTACTCACAAAAATGGTAGTCTTTAAAGTAATTGAATATTTTAATAAGAATAAACTTGTTATGAAAAATAGTTTACGCGGTATTTACATCTTAGTGATATTGAACAATTTAAATCAAGCTTATCACTTTTTTGTCTAAGAAAGTTTTAAAGCCCATGGTGAAGTCCGTGATTAAAGACTGGCTACGACCAAAGTCCGAATGGGAACGCGAGGTGATGAACAGTAAAGCAAGTGTTGCTAAGGTCTTTACCATCGGTGGAATAGGTTTTGTGGCTTGCAGCTACTTTGGATTCGTCATTCCGCCACTTTTTGGCTTTGATAATCGCATCTTTAACAACATCACGGACCATGGCGACCGACGGCTCTTTTTTCAGACTTACTACCCGTTCGACTGTTCCAGTAGTCCGAATTATGAATTGATCCACAGCATTCAGTTACTTTGCGGCTTCTTCATTGCTATGGCCATAGCAATTCCTGATAATTATTTTGGAGCTTTGGTGTATCACTTGAGCGCTCAATACGAGGTGCTTGGACTCGGTATTCAACATTTTATACGAGCTGATGATAATGTTTTGACAGGAGTAAGGAACAAAATTTTTAACAGGCGCTTAGGTTTTTTTGTCAACAAACATGTACATCTCGTAATGTAAGTCGTTTCTTTATTCAAACCTATATTTATTTTTTTTATATGTCATTTGTCTACATTGATTATAAATTTGTTTTTAACCTGTTCACTACGTATATATATGACTCACATGTCAAACTTACATTTTTCAATTTTTTGGACTTTTTATATAATAACAAAAGTTGTCCAAAATAATTTCTACGCATATTTTAACAGATTACTGTACTAAACTGATCGAATAATGTTTTTTGCAGGATGACAAACACGATAGAAAAATCGTTTACGTATTTAATTTTAATCCAACTATCTGGTGTATGCATCATGGCGGTCTGCTTGGGGTTCCGGCTTTTACATGTAAGTTCAGTTGATGAATGTGATAGAAAACTTGAGAATATTTATAGCAAATCGTCGTGCTTGATACATTTAACAGATGATTGGAAATAAAGACGAAGACGTGGAAATCCTCCAAGTTATGAATCTCGCCGTGGCCTTGCTTAGCTTGATGTTATTTACTCTCGTTGATTGTTCTGCAAGTGAAGATCTTACTTACCACGTAAGTTAACTTAGAATTATTTACATGTTCAATAAAGATTATCCGGTTTGATATGTGGTACCGAGTTTTTCAGAGTGGTAGACTACACCATTATATTTATAGTAGCAAATGGTACTTGGTACCTCAACAAAGTACTCGTGATCTGGTTCTAATGATGCTTATGTCGAAGAAATCTCGATCATTGACAGCAGGGAAAATTTTTGATTTGTCTATGTCTACCTATTGTCAGGTATATTTCTGATATTTACATTTAATTCAATTTCTTAGCTAGGTTCAAATCATGCTCACGAAATTAAAATTGGTCTTCTTCTTTTAGATTTTCAAATCTATAGCAGGATATATTTCTGTTCTAATTACCGCAAGTAATTGATTGAGATTTTAGTAATATTGAAAATCAATTCAATATGAAAAAATGATCTGTTTATTATTTATTTTTTCAAAAAATGCGTCAAACAAAATAAAATTGCAACGAATTATTTTCTTCGCTACAAATAAGAATTTTATACTTTTTAAACAAATAAATATATGTCTATATAAAGTACTTAGTTTTAAATTTAAACAATTTGTGAATTACGCGTTTTGTCACTTCAAAATTTTGTTAGCCGATTGCTACCGTGCTAACTTTGTCTGAGAGTTCAGGTGTTTCTTCGTACCCCACAAGGTAAGTGGGAGGTATCAGTGTGAAATGGGTACGATTTCGGGGCTTAAATCTACGCAATGTGACTTTGATACCTAAACTGATGTGATGATGTGGGACAAGGAAGAAGGACGATTCAAGGAATGTATTAATGTTAATAATGAAGGTGTGGGTTTTGGAAGAATGTGAAACTCAAAAATAATGGCAACCACCAAATTAAGAAAAAAAAATAAGATGATCCATAATAGTTAATACGCACATAATCTGGAATCATTTTCGGATCAACCAGTTATTTAGTAAAGTAACATTACACACTTATTATTTTAAGATTTATGTTTTAAGAACTAATAAGTAATCAATATAACTTTAAGTTGACAGTTAAATGTCGAAAACTCGTCAATACCAGCGAAACTCCGACTTATCCTTAGGGGGTACCAAATTAATTAAAATTTTAAATTATACGAATTACTTATGAACTGGTAAAGTTTCAAGTAAATATTTCAATGACTTTTTCAAAAATTGTCGTTTCTAAATGAGTGAATTGTTTTGGAATAAGGATTTTTAAAGGTGTCGCTAAAATATTCAATCGAAACATTGCCATATGATAGATAATTAATTGATGTAAGGTGCACCTATATTTTGATTTACATAAATTCAAGTATTCATTTAGTTATAATAACAAATTATTCAAAATCCTGTCGGTAATACAGTTTACTGGTAATGGTAGGACTTTAACACCCCCTTGGAAAGGTCGGAATCAGAATTTCGCAAATTAGTCGATAATTTACACAAAAAGAAAATTATAACCATACCAAAACGTCCTAGAGCGCCATAACCATTGCCAATATAAACATGATTATGCACTTCGACGTGAGACTGGCGTTGCACTTTTTCGTAATTCTTACAACTCGCGATACACAATAGGCGGTAAGAACAAATGTGCGCATCGACCTCCGTGCATTGCGAGTTTCAAGAACCATTATTTTAGTGGACGCTATCATTTTACTTATAACGTTAAAGTTTCTCATTTAATTCTTGTTCGATTGTGATTGAATGAATCGAATCATAAGAACTGTATATACGTTAGAAGGCAGTTTATATACATTTAAACTCAATCTAAATATAATCACTATCACGTATCTGTAACTGCATGCAATAGACTTTCACATATTTGTATGCGTTGGTTTATTAATGTTGTATGTTAAAAATAATTTTTGTTATTTTTTATATTGTTTCTTCGAACTTTTATGTGATGTAAATTAATGGACAAAAATATAATGGATACGATATCCACGAGTTAATTTTTTATTTTTCATTCTTTTGTATATGTTTTTCAATTATAAATGTTTACTAACCACACATAAGCATAGCCATTTAATATTTTTTGCATATCATTTAATTATCATCAAGTCTCAAACTAATGCTGCCACATTATGATGTTCCGCGAGCACATCATAGATACCGACACTTCTCCTTCACGTTATAATAAGTTTTACATCTAGAAAGACCATTACAGCATATATTATGCAGAAGAACTATTATGGGTGAATGTACGGCGGAAAGCACGACGATGTTTCTCCCACCCTTTGGCTCTGTCTGTCTCTTGCCAAAGCTTATACATCGTCGACTAAGTCTTGCAAACTCTACGCTACTTTTCACGCAAGCTGAACGAGACTAGAGGATGTGCGAAAAACGGTGTAGGAACATTGACTTACGAACATTGACGTAAACGCGTACTATGTATCTACGGTCGCAAATAGAGTAGAAATTTTTAAGTTAACTTTAGACTTCGGTGATGCGAATTGAAAAAGTATTAGACACATTCAGCAATAATTATGTCGGATACTGGATATAAAAGTCAACGTCAAGGTAAATATTTTGAAACTGGAATAAGCAATCAATGTAATGAAATTTGCATTCTGCTTAAATTTAAATTTCTGTGCAAAACAATTATAGATTTGGATTGGGCAATAGGCTTGAATCGGTTAAGTCTACGTGTGATGGGCGTCTGGCCGGATGATCAAGACGCGAAGGCCAAATTTTTTAAAAATTTCAAGCCTATACTGTTTATGATTATGTCAATTTTTTGGTTTCTCTTGGTGCCTCAAATGTACGCTCTGTTTTTAGTCGGTAACAACTTTATCCTAGTGATAGACAATTTTATTACTAGTTTTCCTATCTTTACTTGCTGTGTGAAACTCTACTTCCTGTGGCGCGATGAAAAAGGTTATAATTCTTAATATACTAAATAATTTTGAGTACCTACTATATTCTATAATACTGGATATTTGAATTGTTCGTTTTACCTGTTTAAAGCGTCAATTTTATAAATTACATTATGTTTTAAATGTCTATTAAAAAAATGTTTTTAATTTTTGTCTAAGAAAGCTTTAAAGCCTGTGGTGAATTCCTTGATTACGGACTGGTTACAACCAAAATCAAAATGGGAACGCAAAGTGATGAGGAGTAAAGCGAATATTGCCAAGATCTTTACCGTCGGTGGTTACGTTTTCGTGGTCTGCAGTTATTTGGGGTTCATTATTCCGCCGCTTTTCGGATTTAAGAATCGCATCGTCAACAACATCACGGACTACGGCGAGCGACGACTCTTTTTTCAGTCCTACTATCCCTTCGACTACTCCAAGAGTCCAAATTATGAATTATGTCATTTTTCTCAGATACTTGGCGGTCTCTTTATTGCCATGACCATTGCAATTCCTGACAATTACTTTGGAGCTCTAGTTTATCACCTGAGTGCCCAATATGAGTTGCTTGGATTGGATATAGAACATTTCATACGAGATGATGATAAGGTTTTGACAGGTGTGAGGGATGGCAGGTTCAGTAGATGCTTAGCAGCTTTCGTCAACAAGCATGTGCATCTCATAATGTAAGTTCCTCTTCATCCTGCACACCTTATTCCTGGTAACCAGTTAAAATTAGAATGAAAATTAATGCTTATTTAAATACTTCTCTCACAAGACTTGGAGATCGCTTCACTAAAAAATTTTCTCAAATTAGTGAATTTTACTCCTTGTATAAGTAAGTAATCAAATAACCCTTTTTAGGATGGTTCATGCGGTGGAAAAATCATTTACTTATTTAATAATGACCCAGCTGTCAGGTGTATGTACAACGGCAGTCTGTTTGGGGTTCAGGATTTTATACGTAAGTTGAATTATTGTATCTCAAGTTCTAATGTGGTAACCGAAAACTGTATACTCGAAAGGTTTCGTTAAGGGAGTTGTCGTCCAAATCGAGTTCTAACAGAATTTTTTTAAATTTTAACAATAAGAAATTATAATACTGTTTACGCTACTATCAATCGAAATCTATGTAGCGAAAGGTGAAAGGGAGGGGAAGATACTCGGTATAGAGTATGCCAAAAAGATATCTCTCTCTCTGCTAAGGTTCCGAAACTTTTGTTTCCGATTACAGCACGAAAACTCCCTTAAGGGCACAGTGATTGGTGCATTAAACCAACGAGGCAATTCCGGAACATCGGACAGGTAAAATATGTTATTATTACGTTTACAGATGATTTCAAATAAGGAGGAGGATATGCAAATCTTTCAAATTGTTAATCTCGTCGTCTCCATGTTGACTCTAATGTTATTTACGCTAGTTGATTGTTCAGCCAGTGAAACTTTGGCTTTTTATGTAAGTTTCTTTTCAAAATTCGCACAGCTATTTATTCAAGCACAATAAAATTTGAATTTTTGTTATTTTAATATATTCAGAGTGGCAGATTACATCATCATGTTTATAACAGTAAATGGTATCTGGTTCCACGACGAAGTACACGTGACCTGATTCTAATGATGCTTATGTCGAAGAATCCTCGACCATTGACCGCTGGAAAAATTCTCTATCTCTCCATGTCAACCTATTGTCAGGTATATTTAGAAGAATTTATATTTCTGAGAATTGATCAGACAACCGTACGAGATCCGTACAAGATCATACTTACGAAATCAAAATTGGTCTTCTATTTTTAGATATTTAAGTCGATAGCAGGATATATTTCTGTTCTCATCGCAGCTAGTAGTTGATTAAGAAATGATTGTAGCAGATGCCAGTGCTTATACAATTTAATAAGACTTAAAACTATGTGTTTATTATTAATTTATTTAAGCGGGATATGGATAGTTTTCAAAGCAAATGTAGAAGCTGTAGATGGCATTAGATTTCATACAATTCACAAGGTACATCATGTAATAACATTTAATAAATAAAACCTACTAAAGTAAACTGTATATTTGTCTGCGTGTTTCTTATAGGCGCGATTTTTGCTTGATGTTATTTTTATAATATTGGTTTGAATAGTCGAGTTAGCGACTTTTTTTTTCTTAATTTAGTTCGTTATATTTTTTATTTTAAATCTGGCGAACTTGAAATTTAGTAAAATACTTCTCGCAAAGCAAATCATTCGGCAAAAGTACAATACGTTATATTTTTCATTAGGCTTTAGACCAGTTTAACAGTAATTATGTCGGAAATCCAGTTTTGGAAAAAAATCGGAGTTCATAACTCTAGGAATTTCACATTATATGGGCATGATAGTTGTAGATCTTGACTGGGCAATAAGTTTGAATCACTTCATTCTTCATGTGATGGGCATCTGGCCAGATCACGGCCTTTAAAAACTTTGGGCCAGTGCTACATGCTTATGATAATGTCAATTTCTTCTCTGGAACCTCAATTTTATACTCTGGTTTTAGTGAAAAATCATTTTAGCCTGGTGATCGATAATGTCATGCAAAGATCTTTACCATCAGTGGTTATGTTTCCGTAGTCTCCAGTTATTTGCTATTCATCATTCCGCCACTTTTCGGCTTTCAAAATCGCATTTTCATCAACATCACGGACTATGGCGATCGTCATTCATTCTTTCAAGCATACTATCCCTTAACCCTTTTACTATTCCAAAAGTCCAAATTACGAATTAATGCACTGCTCTCAGTTAATTGGTGGCATCTTCCTTGTAATGGCCGTAACGATTCCTGACAATTATTTCGGAGTTCTAGTTTATCACTTGAGCGGTCAATATGAGATACTTGGAATGATTATATGGAACATATTATACGAACTGTTGACAAGATTTTTACACTTATAAGAGACTAAATTATTCACAGACTCTTAGGAGTTTTCGTTAATAGGCATATGAACATGATAATGTAAATTGTCCTTTATCTTTTACTTATAAAGTAATCTAAAAGTAGATGACAATAAAATGAAATAAATCACGTGAGATGTCACGTGATAAGTCACGTAGTATTTTGTGGGGTTAAATTCAATAGTTATTTAAATTGTCTCTAATGCATTTTAGAGAATGTTTAAGCAAACAAATAGATGTATTGGCAAAATTCTTCTTGATTTATGTTGCCAATCAAGCAACATTTTTGTTGGTTAACACGTGCATAAGTAGAAAGATCTTTTACTCCATTAATTGTGGCCCAATTATCTGGGGGATGTACTACAGTGGTTTCTTTGGGATTTCGGGTTGTATATGTAAGATTAAGTGATGTATAAAAAGTAAAGTCACTAATTATTGTGCCTAGATATATTATACTTAAGATAATTCATCAGTGTCATAAGGCGAGGGGAAGAGAGCAAGGTTTATTAAAATTGGTTCTTTGTAATTATATTAACTTTGGAAGGATAAAAAATAACGAAAATCTTTTGAGGTTATGCTGATGGCACAGTAATTGGTGTACTTACCCTGAGTGGAATTTCAGGAAGATAAGAATTTTCATTGATATGCTTAATAGGTGCTTGGAAATAAAGATGAGGATGTGAAAATTCATCAAATTGTAAACCTCCTTGTATCAATCCTAAATTTGATATTATTTAAGTTCATTGATTGTACTGCGAGTGAAACTCTCTCTTTCCATGTAGATTTCTTTATTATTCGTGCAATTTTTCATTGACCTAAGGATGAAAAGGTTTTTTTTTATTTCAATGTATTCGAAGTAGCAGATTACACGATCACATATATAACAGTAAATGGTATATGGTACCTCAGTGAAGCACTAATGTTCTGATCCTAATGATGCTTTGTGGCGAAGAATTCTGTATCATTAACAGTTGGAAAAATTGTTAATCTGTCCATATTAACCTGTTGTCAGGTAGACTTATAAACATTCCAATTTCATTCGGTATCTAAAATTTTGTAATATTCCGCTTATGAAAATAAAATTGTTTTTTTAAAGATTTTTAAGTCGATAGCAGAATATATTTTTGTTCTGATTGCCGCTAGTAGTTGATGAAAAGACAATCGTAGCAGCTGTGGGTGTTTACAGAATTCGAATATTATAACTTTATATTATACATATAATTCATTTATTTTAATGCGAATTGAAATATTTATATAGCAATATTCAAAGCAGTAAATGACATGTTCAATTTTTATAAAAATTGTATTATAAGTATATAATAAATATGGTAAAGTATATATTAATCTATCTGTTGTCTATGTTCTATCTGGAAAAGGCATTTGGCCTTCAAAATGTGAATGACATCTTTATCCAGAAATTTATTTCATTTTTATCTCTGACTTCTTATTTGTTTATAGAACTCTTGATGTAAAAAACAGAAAATGAAATATTAAGTGGTTTTTAGACAGTTAAATATCAATTGTAACATAAAAAAGAGTTTGTTCCCAAAATTCGGGAAAAAAATTCATTTAACTCTTTTCGTAAGCTTTTAATTGTTTTTCGACCAGAATGAATAAAAAATGTTAAAAAAATAAGAATCGTCTTAATATAGCTAATAGTTTTGATTGTGAATTATACTTTTCTGTGAATTATTCAAGTGAAAAAATAAAATATCTAAATCATATTTCTTCAATATGCATACCAGTGAAGCATAACATAAGTTAGAAGCATATTTAAATTGTCGATGGAAAAAATTATTTCTGTTATCATAAAAACTTCCTCGCTACTGCATAGCAACATAGTTGACAGACACTTCCGATTTGATTGGGCCATTAAATGTATAGCTACCTTTTGGCGGGTGTAAGAGTAGGAAGAAACCAAGAACGACATACCAAACTTTTTTCCTGCAAAGGTATATAGGATAACTCGTTCGTCAGACAATTCTCATATTGCATATATCAGAATACCTGCGAATAAAAGTTCCGTATACACGATAAATCTGGACGTAGTTGCTTCGCAGTGGGGAAAGAAAATTATCGTCACGCAAGCTCTTTTATTCCGCGCTCGTCGCGAAACTTGTCGTTGGAATATTTCTCATCAATTATGCACAAACGACGGAGGTTCAGTGTCCCAATGCTTATACACTCCCACTATTTCTCACGCCAACCACCTTGGGACAGCCCCTTCAATCCTTTCCACCAATGCATGGCTATGTGCGATTTCTCCTCAAGTATAACCAAGTATCAATGCAGAGAGTCGACGTACAACTATTGCGATGTTAACTTCATCGGCTTGAAAATCGGTAGAAGAAAGTAAGTGTTCACGAGTGCAGATTAAAAGAAATTTTTTAGCTCCGATTTTGATATAGCTAAAATGAAAGCTGTGATTGAACCGTTATTAAGTTTAAGCAGACGGTAGTCGTATTTGAAAATGGGATTTTCTCATTAAAGAAGACATTCAGGATGACACATTCGTGCAAGGACCATGTTCAAGGTAATATGTTTGTGATGACATTGCTCAATGTAACATGAAAGACTTCTTAGAAAATCATATTGTAGAGTTGGATTGGGCATTAGGCTTGAATCGCCTCAGTCTACGCTTAATGGGTGTCTGGCCGGATGACGAAGATGACAAAGAAGGAAAGTTTAAGTCTCTCAGTTCACTATTGCGCGTACCCTTTATGATTCTGGCTATGCTGTTTTGTTTATTTCTACCGCAGATGTACGCACTCGCTTTAGTTATCAATGAATTGCCCCTTGTCATTGACAATTTAATGACAAGCTGCGCTGCCTTTACTTCCTGCATCAAGCTTTTCTTCATTTGGCGCAGCAAAAATGGTAAAGACTTTATCCACACTTTAACCAGACTTTAAACGTACACACATGCTAAACTAATTTTTTTTACTCAAGTTATAAAATTGATTAAATTTTAATTAAGTATTAAATATCATATGAAATCACCGTTAAAGGACTAGTGAGATTTTTTTTTATTCATCAGCTCATTTAATTCAAATAGCACAATTAGATCTAATATGAATTCAAAAAAGAAAAGGATGAAAAAAATTTTCCTTTTCAAGAAAGTATTAAGGCCAGTAATCCAGTCAGTGAGCAAAGATTGGTTACGTAACAAACGAGACTGGGAACTGAAGGCTATGAAACGAGAGGCTGGCCGAGCAAGGCTCTTCACCATCAGCGGCTACGTGGTATTGGGAGGCTGCTACGCGGGTTTCGCGGTCGCACCCCTCTTTGGCTTCAACATCCGCATGATCACTAACATCACTGACTATGGCGATCACCATCTGTTCGTCCAGTCTTACTTCCCTTACGACTACTCCAAGAGTCCCAACTACGAGCTAACCCATCTCTCGCAGCTGATCGCTGGCTTCTTCATCGGCATGTCGGTCTCGATTCCCGACAACTACTTTGGTGCTCTGGTATTTCATGCCAGCGCGCAATTTGAGATTCTCGGTGTTCACATTGAGAGATTCATTAGGGAAGATGATAAGAAAATGATGGACTTGAAGAGCAGGAGCTTCAATCGAAAATTGAGACTTATCGTCGACAGACATGTTCACTTGATGACGTAAGATTAGGTTACAGTGTTTTATCCTAATTTATTTGCTGTTTGTAGTATATTACCACAAGTCTCTGTGTATGTTACCGCTTTTTTATAAGCTTCGACTGCGCTGTTAAAGGAAGTAAGCCACAAATTTTTTGTACCAAAACAATCATTGTCACACGTTTCCTCTTATTTTTATCTCGATAACGAATAGTTAATTACATAAACACCTGCTATAGAACTAGAACACTTCGACGTCCTAATGCAATTTAATTGAAAAACATTGTATCTCGAAAGGAGGATGCCCATATGTGTTGGAACGTCAGGAACCTAAAATTCGTATTATAGCATTTAGTTATTATTTTGACCATTTCATTTGCAAGCAGAAATTTTTCGGAGAAATGCAGGGAAAAATAGTGGTGAGCTTTCAAAGTTTAGTAATTAACATTAGAAATATATTTATATATATATCAATTTTCAATAGATATAGATATAGTTGCAATGTATTTCGTGGGCATTCTCCTTTGATTAGAAAACGCCCTAATAGGTATCTAGAGGTTTAGTTTAAAAAAGTCCTATCTCGGAATCTCGTTAGAAAACGCTCTATTTCACAGTTTACTAGGAAAATGCACTATCTCAGAAGTGGATTGGAAAATTTCCTTATCAAATTCCAACTAAACTCTGAAATAGGTCGTTTTTCAATAAGATTTTGAGATAGGATCTATAACTTAGTCAAAGGACCCTGCACACACTTATTGAAAAGTTAATTTGAGTAAAATTGGTTGAAAATGTCATATAAGTATTGTAGATCATAGCTCGCTGAACAAAAGTGTACTATATACGTTGTACTATATAAAATCCTTTAACCCCTAATATTTTAGATATTATACATTTTTGGACTTTGTGTCCAATAAAACTTTTGATCAGGAAGTTGTAAACTATATTATACGACCATGTTAATATCTACTTATATGTAAACTTTCAAATGTGTCATCGTTTTCACTATATATATAGTCAGAACATCAATATGTTAATTTCAGTTTTTTGTAGAATATTGATTTGTTTCCAGGATGGTGTCCGCAGTGGAGCATTCTTTTAGTTTTGTAATCGTTGCACAGATCTTTTGTATGTCTGTAATGGTCTGCTGCTTGGGATTCCAGATTCTAGGAGTAAGTTGTGCAAGGTTGGATTTATAAGTATTCTTTAATGTAAACTACTGGAATTATTTTGCAGATGTTTGGAAATAGCGTTGATAAGCCGTCAATTTTGCAAATCATTACGCTGATTGGAACTTTGTTCACTCTGATGATGCATACACTTGTTGATTGTTTTGCCAGCGAGACTTTGGCATCACGCGTAAATATATTTATCTTCTTTAATTTCGCTTAATGTCTTAGGGTAACGATTCTTCTTCAACCTTTTAATAGAGTAACGGACTATTTCATAACATTTACAACTGTAAATGGTATCTCATGTCTCAGAGAACTTCACGAGACTTGATCCCCATCATGATTTCATCTAAAACTCCAAGGCAATTAACAGCAGGGAAAATATTTTACTTGTCATTGGCGACTTATTGCAGTGTACGTGTATGGTGTACTTAGAATTTAATTAAAAATCTAGCAGTAAAATATAGTTTATTTTTAATTTGCAGATTTTAAAGTCGACCGCTGGCTACATTTCAATGCTCATTGCTGTTAATGGTAGATGAATATGATAAATCGATATCTCTGTTATATACAGTGTATAGATACAAAATCTCTAAGAATTGTTATTATTAATATGTATATATATGCTTGTTGAAAAGTAAGATTTTGATTCTTAATCCTCCGATGCAGATGAATTAATACCACTTTAACTCAATAGCTCCTATTGAATTAAAGTTAACCTGAAAATTTTTCACATATTTATAATGTGAAAATTTCAATAATTGTAATTTAAAAGGTTTCTATATTTTTCATTCATTCTTATAGTATACTCACAAATATGAAAGTCTTCAATTCAAAACCAAATTTCTTATTCTTCTCTTCAGCCTCAGTCTATAATGTTAGAATAATTTTCGCTTGCACCACTATATGTAAATCGTACTTATTATATTTTTCCTCATATATTTCAATAATATGATCTTTTGTATCAGCTCAATTTTCACTGAAAATTAGTATAGCTCCTTTAATAAATTTGTAATAATTAATCTCATACTTAAGTTGACATTGAATACAAATTGTAAAAAAATATCATAAAATACTTACTTATCTTTTAATAATACTTCATTTTAATTCCAACCTATAGCCTTTTACCAAAGGTCCAAGTGAACAAAGTCATCCCTTTCCTCTGAAGGTCTATAAGATAACTCGTTCGCTGCAGACATCAGTCCTAGACAGTCCTTATACTACGCATTATTATAATGCGCGAGAACAAAAGTTTCGTAATCCATTAAATCCAAACTACTGGTATCGGCAAGCGAAAACACGAGGGAAGAAGATTATCGTCACGCAATGCCTGTTATTCACGCGAAAGTCGCGAAAACTTCACCAGACAGTAGTTCTCGTCAATTATGCACCAACGAAGGTTCAGTGTCCCAATGTCGGCCTCCCACCATATCTCACACCTAACCACCCTTTTACCGCCCCTTCAATCTTTCCCACATTGCATTGCTATACGATGTCAGCTCATGTATAGGCAAGTGCAAAAACGGGGAGAACAGTGACACTGTTGCCGAGACGCGCTGACGTTCGAACAAGAGAAGATACACGAAATGGTGTTTTAGCCTGGCATTAAATTTAATTTACCATCGTGTGACTAATTAAAAATCAGTTTCAGTTCACATTGGTGGAAGAATATCGCGATATCGTTTGGAATATGCAAGGAACATCACAAGAAGTATCTAAAGATGTAATTGGAAACTACTTTTTCCAAATAACTACGATTTCAATGTCAGTTTCCTACAAGGATAATACACGAGGTAAATCTGCATATTTATCACATTGGTTAAATGTACATATTTAGATGAATATTATCTGAAGATCAAGATGCATAAAACTATGGACTTCGACTGGGCGTTTGGATTGAATCGTCTCTGTCTTCGTTTGATGGGCGTTTGGCCGGATGATAAAGACATCGAAGATAGCTCTTTTAGTGGACAGGCTCTTGTACCACTTATGATACTGACTATATTATTTGGATTATTACTACCGCAAATGTATGCTCTTACTTTGGTCATCGGAAAATTATCTCTCGTCATTGATAATTTAATGACAAGCTGTGCCCCGTATACATGCTGCACAAAACTCTTCTTCATCTGGCGCAGCAAAAAAGGTAAAATTTTCTTATAAAACATAATAATATTCAAAATGTTTTCCGGCCACAATCTCCCATTGTAATAGTCAAAATGCAGAGGCATTTGATTTTACATTGTTCAATAAAATTATTTAGCCTTTAATATTTCGAAAACTATCCATTTTTGTACAATGTGCCCATTAACACTATTGATCAGCGAGTCATAATCTATATAATACTACATCTCCTGTCATTACAGTCCTGGGCCATATGGTGGTCATTATGAGTCCCATAAAGAATGGATTGATGGTCCCGTACGAATTATCTGAAATATATAATATAGTGCATATCTTCCTGATTAAAATTTTCAATAGACCATAGCTCACAAATGGATACTTTTCGAAATAGTAGAGATTAAACTTTGTTTAGATAATTCTAATTGGATTTTCAAGTGAATTGGAGTAAATTCTAGACGAATCGTACTGAATTTCTAACTGGAAATCCAGGTAGATATCCAGGTGCTTAAGTATACAGAACCTAAAATTTTTTCAATTAATTATTAATTACTGTTTATAGGCAGGTTGGGTGGCTTTGTTAGGTATTAGGGTGGCCTGCGGGATTAAGCTTTATTATTAATATTTAGCCATTTTTTGTTAATTTAATTAAATATTATAAATTCTAATAATAAAACTTAATTCCATGGTTTGGATGTTGATAACATTCAGTAAGACCCTCTAGCCTGCATAAACATTATCTTTTTTTAATTAGTTTACAAAAATTTAGGACTTTGATATCCACTGGTACTTCCACCTCGGATGCCATCTGGAAATCCAGTTCAATCTACCTACAATCCTGGCCAACCCACCTTGGGAAATGCACTTGGGATTGCAGCTGACAATTTAGATTTTATATAGCTATACTGAGCAATGTACGATCAGAAATGTGCCCTTCTTTATCTTGAAATCTGGTCATTGGCGGATTTAGTGCATATCGACACTTTTGATCAGGTTTCTTATCTTAAAGATGGCCTTCGAAAAATTCGAAAAAATATTGAGTAAATAAGACTGCGTTTCCACACATATATCCAAAGGACCAGGCGCACAGCTTATGGGATTCTGGAGCAACGTTGAATTTGTTGAAAATGTAGTATGTTGCAGCCCTTGGCTTGATGAACAAAACTGTCCATAGTTGCAAAGTCCGACTTTCAATAGTTTTCGAGATGTGAAGGGTCAAAAGTTAGAAAATCGACCAAATACTATTATTATATTAACCGCAGTATATTAGATAAAAGTACAAGATGTTTGTATAATAGATATCGCGGTTTTTTAGGCCTTGACCATTGTAGAATGTCCTTGAACATATGTTTTCTGGCTATGGTCCAGGTCACTTCAAGGTCAATTTGATTTTTTAATATATCTGTTCCTCTTTGACGATAGTCAGGAAAGATTATATAGTCAAGGAAAGCGTAGTACTTAACTATTAAAGCTATCTAAACGATCACACGGATTAAAATGAAGAGGTATATTAAAAAATCAAATTGATCTTTAAGTGACCTTGACCATTGTCGAAAAACATATGGCCAAGGTCCTTCTACAATGATCATGGCCTAAAAACTTAGATATCTATTATCCCAAACATCTTGTATTTTTATCTAATAGGCTAGTTGAACGCCGTTGACGTATTTGGCTGATTTTCTAATTTTTGCCTCTATATCTCGAAAACTATTGGCAGACGGACTTTAGGAGACTTTTGTTCCACAAGCCAAATACTACAACATACTGCAATTTCAGCAAATTCGACGGGGCTCCAGAATCCCATAAGCCTGGTTCTTTCTTCAAAATAGTTTGCGTTCGTATGTTTGAGATGAAAGTTATTATTGAAAAAGGGTTATATTAAGCCTATATAGGTGAGGGAAGTAATTTTTAGATGCAACCTTTTTTTTTTTAGTGTTCAAACAAGTCCCAAGAAGTTGTCTTTCAAAATACAGAACAGGAGCCTTTTGACTACTATAATGGGAACCACAATTTAACGAAACATTTTTTTTCCAAGCAAGTATTAAGGCCAGTAATCCGATCAGTGACCAAAGATTGGCAGCGCCATAAGAGCAATCGAGAACTGGAGGCTATGGCACGTGAAGCTGGTAGGGCAAGACTCTTTACCATCAGTGGATATGTGATCACGGTGGTCTGTTATTTTGGCTTTGCTTTCGCTCCTCTTTTGGGCTTCAACATACGCATGATCACTAACATCACAGACTATGGTGGACGTTACTTGCTTGTACAGTCCTACTATCCATACGATTTCTCGAGAAGTCCGATCTTTGAATTGACCTACTGCTTACAAATGTTAGCTGGTGTGTGCATCGCTTTGTCGATATCCATTCCCGATAACTACTTTGGAGCTCTGGTATTTCATGCTTGCGCACAGTTTGAAGTCCTGGGCATTAACATCGAGAATTTTATACGAGAAGATGACAAAACGTTGACCGATTTACGGGATGGAAATTTTAAAAAGAAATTGAAAGTTTTCATCGACAGACATGTTCATTTGATGGCGTAAGTTTATTGTTAGTAGATAGATTTTGATATTTTGTACATTGTACTCTCTAAATTTAAAACAATAATAAATGAGCAACTGCATGAAATCAGTGTATATACACTGCTTTTATATTATATTTTAAAACAGTGATCTGAATTTCACTGAAAAAACCGTGCATATGCACTGATTTTCCCGCATTTTCGAATTTATCACTATTTTAAATATGGGGTGTAGGTAAAATTTTTCTATGTCCAAGTCGAGTTCAGTCTAGTTAAGAACTGGAGTAGAGTGTCGGCCCCTTGCGGGAACATGACATTAAAGCACTTAGGCAGAGTCTATTGTGTCAAACCCTTTGCACCTAAACTCCACCCTCCATGATACGGTTAGTCCGTATTAACGTGATATCAATCACCTCCTCCTGATTCTGAAAGTGGGATCCCATCCTCTGTTCCTAATATCTAGGTTAGTTCTGACCAGATACTCTAACAGTGCCATACACTTGCTATTACAATACGAACTGTCCCAAACAGTATGATGTGAGTTGACATCACACCCTAATATAAGATCGATACCATTCCATCGATTCGCACTTTTTGCAGCGGTGCAAGTTGATCTGTACGAAGATAATAGTGGAGTGGTTAGTAGATGCCACTATTTCTACCCACTGATCCTGTCCACTTTGGGCACTCTCTAAGCCCCCATAGCCGTCGGGAGTCGAGGTGGTCTCCGCAACCTCCATCTCTGTTGTGGAGATGTTGGTTGTCACACCAGCACTACTCGACTCTTACTTTATTTTCCACCCGTTTTTCCACACCGAAAATCATCATAAAAGAGCCTGAAGCCAAACCGGTTCTAAACCTCAACATCCGACTCCTCCATGAGCATGTGGACTGTCATATCGGTGCACTTAATCGCATTGTCTTCGATTTCCTTAGACTCGAAGATTATCCATTTTGTCACCTCCACTTCCGGATTCTGCCTCTCCAGGCGCTTCATTATGACCTAGGGTAGTACTTAAGATTCCTTTTTGCAACAATATGGTTAGTTAGTATCTTTGATTTCTCAGTATCGTTGTCAACTTATTTTTCTATTTTACAGAAACATTACTGCTATGGAATACTCATTCAGATTTATAAATATGGCACAGATAATCTGTATGTGTGTAATGGTGGTCTGTTTGGGATTCCAAATTCTGGGCGTAAGTCTCAACCATTGGACTCAAAATGTCTTTCAGCGTAAAAATTTCAATGATTTTACAGATGTTTGATAATACCGATAATGAGACTTCCGCCGTTCAAGTGCTTACCCTTTTTTTTACGATACTCAATCTGATGATTCATGTTCTGGTTGACTGTTTCGCCAGCGAGACCCTTGCATTGCGTGTGAGCTAAATTTTTATATGTTCTTTCAATTTCTTCTTGGAGTCTTTTATGTAGCAAGTCTCTTTTGACTTTCTTTCAGAGTACTGAAATATCTTATTGTATTTACAACAGTAGATGGTACATGGTATCCCAAAAAAGTGCACGAGATTTAATACCAATGATGATTATGTCAAAAACACCGCAGCGATTGTCAGTGGGAAAAATGTTTTATCTGTCATTGACGAGTTACGGTAGTGTACGTGTATTATACATTATTTTTATGAATACTAGATTAAACATGTATTTATAAATTTTATAAATTGCAGATTTTAAAGTCAACTGCGGGATACATTTCTATGCTGATTGCTGTTAGTGGAAGATGAATATTAAGATTATACCTATTGTATAACAGTAATTCACAAGATGCAAAACAAAAAGAGATGATCTTTAAGTGAACAAAATATATATTTATCTTTACCGAAGATCGATATTAATCTCTTGATTTATGTGCATGGATATGGATCTTTTTTGCCATTAACATTTATTAGATGGTGGGGGTATTCCAAGGTACACAAACTATTTGATGTTTTCTGGCAAAATTTGGTGTATTAAATAAGGGAAAAATAGTGAAAAAATCCTGAAAACTGTTTGACCTTGAAATGACCATTTTCGTTATTTTGTCCTCAAAGTTGGTATATCCACATTATTTGATGATACAAAAAAATATTACTGCGTATCCCAAAACTTATCTTCAATATGATTTCAAGGTCTAAAATTGAAATCATCAAAAGTATTTATCAGCGGATTAGCACTCGGTACTTTCTATCTTCTAATAGAGACCTAACATTTGTTACTATTGGATTGCATAAGGTAAATTTGCTGCAGATTGCTACTATAGATTCATAATCTATTACGATTCATCAAAACATGGGCGATGATAGATAATCTCGATCAACAATTATCTATAACGTATTCAGTGCCAAAAATAATGAAGTGGTACCGCAAGCTCTTTTTTCATCTTCTTGACCTGCATTTACCTAATGCTCAATGCTCACACTACTGAAAAATCTCACCTGAGATCTCTCCTGAGATCTCATGTTAAAATCTCTTGTAATGATTTTTTTGTTTTTATGCACGTTTTAAATCATTGTTAGTCAATTAATAACTATTTTTAAAAAATTCAAACTTACAAAATTTTTGAAAAATTTTGGCTTAGAAAAATTTTTATTGCTATTTTCAAAAATTTTCTAAATTCGAATTTTTCAAAAATAGTTATTAATCGACTAAGATTTGTATAACGACGTGCAAAAAAGCAAAAAAATCATTACATGAGATTTTGGCATGAGATCTCAGGTGAGATTTTTTGGTAGGGCATGCTTTATATAAAATGAGAAATGAAGATCCTATATCATTATCAATGATGGTTTTATCGTTCCTTTATTATAATCAAAAAGTGGGAAGGACTCGAATGATCTTCATGGAACGATAAAAGAATTAACGCTAAAAGAATAACAATTTTATTGTATTTGCGACATTTCGAGGACGTAAAACGTATACCCGGCTCTTCAGACTGACAAATTTAAAATAAAATGACAGAAGTTAATAATCGATTTTTTCCACTCAGACATCGATTAAACGATTCTTGTCGTCGCTTTAGGGCAACTATAAAATTCAATGGAGCTATTAGTTTTTCTGATAAACTCTATTTTTAAGACCTTCATTTTAGATAAGAGGGACTGAAGAAGCCATTGTGCATCTCCATGGATGAAGTTTGACGTCACTGCGGGCTTTTGATAGAAGGTAGGTCATCATTTTGAGGTCAAGGATGCCTTCAAGATTTTTTTTCATTATTTTTTTCGTATTCAGCGAATCAAAAAACATGGGTATACCAACTTTCAGGTTGAAATAGCAAAAAAAAATTAACCTTGAATAGCAATGTCAAGGTCAAGGATGCCTTCAGGATTTTTTTCACCACTTTTTTCGTATTCACCGCATCAAAAAAAAACATGGGTATACCAACGATAATGCTAAAATAGCAAAAAAAATTTTTTTATTGAAGGTCTTTACAGTGCAGCCGGGGGGGAGTCGATATATCGATTATCTGCCAGGTTGGGAACTTAAAATGAGTAATTCGTTGAAATTATATACAAATAAAATGTCGATTTGAACAAAATTTTTCCCGCCCTCTAAGGGTTAAATTGATAATGAAAATTTCTACCAATTTGGGATCAAATAGAAAACATGTGGTCTGTCTATGTTTGATCGATCAATCAATATCTGCCACATCATGAAAATATTGAGATCTAATATGAGATGGCATACGTATACATATATATACATTCCAGAGTGAGATTTCATATTTATCGCATTTTATAATTCTGTAAAACTTATAAAGTCTAATTTTATGTAGACTTTACGAACTTTATAAGTATATGGATGGTAAAACCTAAACTGGTATCTAAGTTTCAATATTCAAATTTTTGAGCATATTTATTTAACCAGTTTAGGAGGTGCCATCCCAATCGCAATACTCATAAAAGTTACAAAGCGTGCATAAAAGTAAATTTTATAATATATGTATATACCTCACGAGCGCTAATACCAAAATGAGCTATATACCTAAGTGTATATGGCTCTTCTGATAACAAATCTATAAACTTTGGAATTTAATTGTTCATTTAGAATCTGAATAGTCGTGAATGAATTATTAATACCCCAGTTACATTAGCAACTATTTGGTTTAATGTTCATTAAACATTTTTAATACGAAATACTATCACTTCAATATTAATTTAGCACAGTTTCTATATTGTCCTTATATCTTAGCTTATACGTTTACATTAAATACAAACCATTTAATATTAATACTAAAATTATAGAAAAATCACCGCACAGTTCGCGCATTTAAATTAAAAAAAGAGATACTGCAAGCTAAATCACGTTTCTGAACTATTTCGACTTTTGTTTAGATTTTCTTTTTGAGATAAATTACAATACATACTATATAGTCTTGCATTTGATTAATTTATCTACATGTACAATGTCACAGTAGCATCTGCACTTTGAAAGCATATAGTAATCTGTACAATCCAGTAATATTGTACACGAATTCAGCGAGAAGCAGCACAGACTTTTCGAGCGCAAAGTTTCATGCATTGTATAATAACTGAATAGCTTGGCAAAAAAAAAACATGTGGAAAAAAGAGAGTAAAAGCGGAGAGCTTTTGTCCTGCAGCAGCTGGTGAAACTCGCTTAAACTTTCCAGCCTGCCTCTTCGTCAATTATGCAATATCGACTATCGTCAAGCTCTATAAAAGTTCCCCCTCTATTTCGCACCCAACTCTTTCCATATAACGGTCTCCCATTTTTTCCCCTTTTTTTCCTGGTCATATTCGTCGTTTCCGTTGGTGCACGATGAATGTAATCCAAGTGTTGACGGGGATATGTATCTGCAAAAAAATTTGTGAAGCTCGAAAAAGTGTTATTAGAGTAAATAATTTGAAAATCTTTTATTTTGATTCGCAACTGGACGCTATAACCATTTTTTCTTTTATAAAATTTCTATATACTGAATTAAAACTGAAGCAGTAAAAAGTGTCTACTAAAAGCACCGAGTGTTAACCATGGATAAGTCGAGGGAACATCGTCCTGAAGGTAATTATTTTCCAGAAGTACGTTATGAACAGTATAAATGTGAGAAACAGAAAAAAAGCTCGATACGAACGAAATCATAGATTATACCTGGGCATTGGGCTTGAATCGCTTTAGTCTTCGTCTAATGGGTATTTGGCCAGCCGACGAAGATGTTCACACAAGATCCTTTCAGCAGCTCTTACGAGTACCCTTCATGATACTAGTGATGTTTTTTGGCCTGCTCCTGCCACAAATGTACGCTCTGTCTTTGGTCATCAACGAATTACCACTCGTCATCGATAATCTAATGACAAGTTGTGCTGCTTTCACATCTTGCATTAAGCTCTTTGTCATTTGGCGCAGTAAAACAGGTTATATATGTCTTATCATATTTTCTAGTAATGTTATATAGTTTTATATATCTGGTATTTAGCCAGGCAATTTATATGTCGCACATCCGAGAATACAAAATATTGCAATATTTCAATTATACAATAATTCCTGCCATATAGCACTGAATCTTGATGCAATATTGTAACATGTTGTTTTACCAGATTCCCATGTTGAAAATATCCACCTAGATTTCCATCTGGAAATTTCAGCTGGAAGTCCAAGGGAATTTTCCAGGTGTACGGCTGGATTCCAGTTGAATATTCAAGGGCATTTTTCTACTTTAGTAATTTTCTATTTTACGGCGTTCTTTATTCAACAATTTGATTATATAACACACGATATGGACTGGACGGTATTATTCAAACTAGACTTTACAAAAAACCAGGTAGATATCCCAGCTGGATTTTACGGTATTCCAGGTGGATTTTGCAGCTGGATTTTTTGGTTAATCAAGATAGGCAGCCCAACTGGAATATCTACCTTGAGTAACGTAAAATCTAGCTGGAATATATACCTGGATTTATATAAAGTCTAGTTTGAATAATACCGTCCAGTCCAACATATCATGTATTATATCTGCAGATTGTTGAATAAAGAACGCCGTAAAATAGAAAATTACCAATGTAGAAAAATGTCCCTGAATATCCAGCTAGAAATCTAGCTGGAATCCAGCAGTACATCTGGAAAGTCCACCTAGATTTCCAGCAGGAATTTCCAGATGCGTTTTTTCAACAGGTTTGCCAAATTCAAGAATATTATATACCTATAGTGACTACACAATTATTTACACAAATATGGAAGGAGTAATGAAAATTATCAATCGAGGTAAAAGAGTCTCATTAATCAAGTTTTACTTTCAAGAAAGTACTACAGCCAGTGGTGAAGTCCATAATCGCGGACTGGCAGCGTCCGAAACACGACTGGGAATTTGAACCGATGCGAAGGGAAGCTTATCGCGCGAGGATGATCACCATAGTTGATTACACGATCATGGCTATCTGTTACTCGGGATTTGTGGTCGCGCCACTGTTGGGCTTCAATCTTCGCATGATCACCAACATCACCGACTACGGCGAGCATCGTCTGTTGGTCCAGTCCTACTATCCTTACGATTATTCGGGAACTCTTACTTTCCAGCTGACGCACTTTCTCCAGCTTGTCGGCAGCTTTTTCGTCGGCATGTCGGTCTCCATTCCCGACGACTACTTCGGAGCACTCGTTTTTCACGCCAGCGCACAGTTCGAGATACTTGGCACGGGCATTGAGCGCTTCATGCGAGAAGACAATGGCTTTTTCAAACATTCCCAGAGCAGGGATATCAACCGGAAATTGGGAGTATTTATCAATAGACATGTGCATCTCATCAAGTAAATATCACAAATTGGCTGATTTTCACGCGATGTTTGCGCACAATGTATCTAACTGCGAGTTGAAAGTGTAAAATTTTATTACACTCAGCTTGATCTTGCTTAAACATATCAGCTATAAGTTATTAATGAATTTTCAGAATGGTCACTGCAGTAGAGAAGTCATTTGGTTTCGTAATTGCGGCGCAAATATTTTGCATGTCCATAATGGTTTGCTGCTTAGGATTCCAAATTTTATGTGTAAGTTGATTAAGTATAGTGTAATAAAATGGTAATTCTATAATTCAATGATTTTAGTTGGAAATCTTTGTATGAACTTTATACATAAATCCCTGTTGAAAATATCCAGGTGCACGGAGTTGGCTGGTATTCCAAGTGAATCCAGATGGATATATTCAGGTCTTGGATTTTTTTCATCTAATTATCAAAAATTGAAGTTCACGTAGATCATCTGCAACCATGTTTTTGGATTTATCATGCAGACGATAAACACCCACACTGAGGAATTAAACTTTCATATTCAATTTTTTATATTTTTTCTCTCT
>UELV01174741.1:0-11398 GCA_900490015.1 Megastigmus stigmatizans | reverse complement strand
CTCTCTCTCTCTCTCTCTCTTTCTCTTCCTTCCACTCCCACCTCGCGTTCTTTTTCACTTTCTTTATTCTCTTTGTTCTTTTTCTTCGTTTTTTCCGCCAACGCCGCCGCCGCCACCGCCGCTGTATCCCATAATTCTTCCTTATATACACTGTTTCCTTGGCGCTGCGCCTCGCTTTCTCTCCCTCTCTCTAATCCTACCTCGTCATTCTTCATCTCTCTCTCTCTCTCTCTCTCTCTCTCTCTTTCTTTCTCTTTCCTTCTCGTATCGCTCGCTCGCTCTCTCACACACGAACGAATTCCATATATCCATACATGTATACACGGACCGGGAGCAGTGGGGACTCTGTGTGTGCGTGTGTGTGTAAGGTACAGCTGGTGTGCGACCCCGTGCTTTCTCTTCACTGTGCGCGCGCGCCTCCTGCTCGTGCCGCCGCCACTGCCGCGTGTGTGCCTGTGCGACTTGCACGAGGTGCTCTACTGGAGCTTGCGCTCTTGCGCTTTACCCAGAGAGAGTGAGAGAGAGAGAGAGAGAGAGAGAGAGAGAGAAAGAGAGAGAGAGAGAGTAGCGAGGGCGACCAATCCACTCGATATCTAGGCCAGTAGTCCTCTACCCTTATTGGGCATCTATTGAGCCGCCGTCACCACGGCCCGCTCTCTCTCTCTCTCTCGCTCTCTCTTGTCGGAGTCGTTTGCGTGCACTGTATTTTCTTGCTCTCTCTCTCTCTCTCTCTCTCCCTCTTTTTCTGGGTGCGCGCACCCCCGCGTATATGTAACTCCGACAGACGTCATGTCGTCGTGGTCTCTACGTCGTCTACGTTGTCGTCGTCGTCGCAGTCGTCGACGCTGCCTCAGACGGCGAAACCGTGACAGCACGCGGCCCCTATAGCTCTCTGTCTGTGTGTATCTAACTCTTATATCTATATTACCTACATGTCCTAGTGCATCTTCCAACACTGCATCGTCAGATATAATATGCTTGTGTGATGTTATAGATGTGTTTTCGGTTGAGTTTCTCTCTCACTCTCTTTCGCGCTCTTTTTTTTCTGCTTTCTCTTCTGATTTTTCTGGAGCGGAGGTGTACATCGCCTGCCGCGAGCCTATAGTTCGCCACACTTGTTATATATATATAAACGTATAATATATTGGCTTGATGAGTTATAGCTGGGACGCGTGTTGTTGCACCTATAAGGTAGCATGTGCAGTTTTTTTTTTTCATTTGCTTTCTCTCTCTCTTTCCTTCTGTTTTTCCCTCGTGTTTTTCTCGTTCTCTGTTATCTTTTTTGAGTTACGCTAAGGAGCGAGTTGAACACGTCTTGTCCTAGATTTATGCTTTTTTTGAGACTTTTATTTCTCTTAAGGTTGCTTTTTTTAGAAGCTGGTTTTTGTTGCTTTACGTTTACGTTCCGCGTGATTCACAGTCCGCGATCTCTTTTCTTTTCCTTTTACTTCTTTTTTTTTTGTTATTTTTTTTATACGGTTATTTTTTGTACAGTACGGAAAGGACTTTAAGTCTTTCTCTTAGCGATTTAATGCATATAAAAACAATATGCCTGTTTTGAATAAGTTTAAATGTATATAGTATAATAGGCCGTTTTTTCAATATACTGAAGCATATTATGTTAATACAATAATCTTTCTCATTCCGTATGCTAATTTTTGTTAGCTTATTATGCAATAATTCGTATGGTGTTTTATAAGAAGCGAGCCGCGTTAACGTTTTTATTCAAAGTGCGAACGTAAAATATTTCCAGGAGCATAAAAAATGCATTTAAAAAAAGGAAAACACGCTACACGTACTATTAAGTACTTTCTGCAAGGCTGTGTACGATTTTTGATAATAACTTGTGAAACAAAAGTGTGTTCGACGAAAAGGAATGCAATTTTAAACGCGAGAAAATTTTCAACGATATCCTTATTTATTATTGTAAAGGTGAAAGCTCGATATCTCACCACCAGTGCTATTATATACAAATCTTGCACGAGAACGCTAAACAGTGCATCATACTGAATTAAGCACTATCGTAAAAAATGCATGTGCAATTATAGTCGAGAGTGCGAGCTTAAATACTCCGCAAAAACTTTTCATCTCGACAGCTCGACTCTCTCGCCAAAACTTTTTCGCCGAGCTTTTTTTGCACACTCGCACTCGTTTATACAGGCTGATTTAATACCGATCTTTCGGCTTCTCTCTCTCTCTCTCTCTCTCACTCTTGTGTGAGAGCGAGAGAGAGAGAGAGAAAGATTCGCTTAGCAAAACTGCGATATTCCTCTCTAGGATATCTCTCGCAGCTCGTCCCGGATCTTTTTCTCCACATTATATATCCGCATTAAGCGCAAGCATCCCCCCGGCTATAAGATACACTCGAGGTCTGACCCCTTTTTTCTGCACTTGTTTCTCTCTCTCTCTCTCTCTTTCTCGAGCTGTACTGCCACAGAGCCGTTCAGCGTTATACGTATGCATGTCTCGCGCGCTCTCTGCCTCTTTTTATGCGCTCCCTCACTCACGGATGGACTCGCAGTTATCTTATATACCGTTTGCCTTCAATTACGCTCTAGACGAGCTTTTTCGTCGGCTTTCTTCCGCCCCTCCCGCACTCGCCGAGAGCCTTCCGTTTACTTGATTCCCCCCGTCACACTCCTTTTAGTGCAGTAAGCGGATTGTTTCTTTTGACTGTCGTGAACCCTCTTCTTATTGATTGCCTGTCAGTCGACTAAAGAATCCGACCGTTTTGTGCTGCGGGACGATTTTATTGCAGTGTCAGTAACTTGTAGAAAGATAAATACGATAATTGGACGGCGGGATATTCGTCAAAGGCGATGATATCAAATGTTACGGAAACGCGCTTCACGCTTTTAGTATTTGATAATTATTTTTTTTCTTATGTTGGTTTGACAATAATGATGAATGGTTGTGTGCGAAATTATTTGAATGTTTTATTTTCTTTCTCAAGATTTGCTTGGAGGTAATAAATGTAGGGTGGCACAATTTATTTCCATTGTCTTTTACGGACAGGATTTTTGATAAATGAATTTATACAGATATTACTTTATGAATTGAATTATATATCTATTTAAATGTTCGAATAGATAACTATGATGGATGAAAATTAAGACATCCTTCAATGGTTTTTAGTGAAAAAAAAAAAGAATTTTTTTTATTAATCTTTCTTAACGTATAGATATATAATCGCATAAACAGAGAAATGAGTATGTTCCGAATATTTTATTCTATCTCTGAGTATAAAATGTGTTTTGATATGTTCATTTGTAGATAATAAATTCGTTCAATCATAATCCTCCTTTTTGTTCAATAGATCGCAATCATTTAACTACTTTTGTTTTCTGAAATTGTGATTACTATATTTCTCAATTTAAAAATGTTTTCTTGCATATTTACGATATTCAGAAAATTCCAAAAGATTGCAATCGAATATATATATGCTTTGGAAGTATAGAGCGTGGAAAAAACTATTTTTCAATCAATTCTCATTTTGTAGAATTTTTCTAGCCTAATAAAAGAACCTACAAAACAAATGTTTTATACGTAAACGATGAATTGATAGATATCTATCATATTGTTAATTCGACAAATAAATATTTAGCATAAATAAAATTTTTGTATGATGATTTTAAAAATGGAATCTTAAAAGATCTCAATTAGTTATATCATAAACTGTGCATGTTTTCAAATAATTGAATGAAACAATGAAGCTTTTTAAACATATAGAACGTCGGATTTTATTTATTTATTTATTTATTTATTTATTTAATTACATTAAACGAGCATAGTCCTTTTTATAAACTAAGACATATTAGGTAGCAAGTAGTGCACTAATTTATTAAAAAAATTTACAGGTCAATCTTTTCTAACAATATTCAATAAAATTTTATTCATGATCGTAAAAATGCTCTTAGCATAATTTAAGAAAATGTATATGGGTATTGGCCTGGTAGAATATCTCCGAAAATATGCTCGGGCCAAATGCTAATAAGGTATTGAAAAAATTCTTAGAATCTATTTATCCGTGCCTGAAATCCTCAAAAAATGTTCAGCTCCTCTGTTTTGTTTATAACCATTGAGAATATCTAAAGTGTTAATCTGTGTATTTTGCTTTTTCTCGAAAAGGTGTATAGTATACTGCTTTAGCTATAACAAATTACTTTATAAACTATAAATGCAATAAGTAAAAAAATTTGGGAATATATAACTAATACAGAAAATTACTTTCTTACTACCATGAATACTTTTAAATCGAGTTTTCATTAGCTTTTTTCTGATAATATAACAGAGAGGATTATTTAATTATTAATTTCAATCAAATAGTTTTTCATACTTTTAATGATTATTATAATTTTCTTGTATTATTAATGAAAAAAAATTTCATCATCAAGTCTTAATAAACTATTTATTTAATTTTATTCCTGAGTATATTAGCACATACTTGCATAGCAGTATAGTATGCGTATGGTATTTGTAGAATAAATATAAATAATTCAAAGAGTATAAATTGGACCATGGTCAATATTACATTACATATTTCTAAGTAAATTTTATAAATATCAAATGATTATACTTATATTATGAATGACAATAGCACAGATACAGAAGAAACCTCCAGAATAATTATCTAGAAGCAAATGCGTATTCTTTTGAAAATCTTATAGTCTGGCAAGCCATTGGCTTGAAAGTAAGTCTCAAAGACTGCACGAACTAACAATAAGTTCTATTAACTGTACTTCCCCTTGTCACCAATTATTAATTTATTTTTATTCAATTACAATTATATTATTTTTTGTGTTTCTAGACTATTTGAGAATTGGCGCAGTAAGAAATTATTCAATGGTTCCTGATAGAAAAGAAACGATAGAACCGAGCACTTCGGTACTCTCAACTGTTTTGAATACACAATAGAACTGAGCATTTCTTGAGTGTTTTAAGCTGTATTAGTAGATTTCCACGAGATACTGCGATTACTATCTTTTCTGGTCTAATTTATATAGTGGTAGAAACCTAGTCATTTAGAATGATGGATACTCCCGAATGGTGATTCTTTTTTAAGATATACTAATGTATCAATGTATTCCCAGCTGATACATTTCAAGACACTTCTCAACAAAATGAGATTAATGTCGAGAATACATCGTGATGCATGAATTTGCATACTTACCGCGCATAGACTTTTATTCATATTTCTTCGGAGTAAGATTATCATAATTTATTGACTAAATTTTTAAACATATAACAAAACGTTTTCTTGCATTTTTGCAAAGAACTTGATAATTTTCCTATTTTACTTCAATTGTGCGCTACGTTGAGTAAATTATTTGTTTTCAAATCCATTTAATTGTTTTGCACTCGTATACAAAAAATTATTTCAACATTATTACAAGTTCTCACGAATGGCCACCCATCAAGTTTCCAATAGGCACGAGTCTAAAAAATACGTCTTAACTACATCCTCCCTATCGGCATAATAACCAGTCGTAATCCACACGCATAGCCGAAAAAAATAAGCGCCCATAAATCCTCTAATCAATCCGCGGAACAATCAAATTAGTCCCATGCAGTCAAGCAAAACCAATCAGTTAGAGTGCAACAACCCATGACGTTCCTTCCGCCAACGCATTTTCTCCGAGCCGCTCCATATATCCATAATCGGCCAAAAATATTATCTCTCTCTCTCTTTCTCTCTCTCTCTCCTTTTCGCTCGACATGCATCATCACGCACTGACCCTCCTCATATCCGTCACAATACAACGCGCCCGAGACTCTCTCGCACAGATCCCTAAAGAAAGCTCCATCTCCCTCTCTGTCTCTCTCTGTCTCTCTCTGTACATATCCCCACTACGAGCCACCCGATCTATAGACTGCACGACAAAAGCGTCCCCCTCCCCTCTTCCCCACCTCGGCAAAACGGAACACACAGAGAGAGAGAGAGAGAGAGCGAGAGAGAGAGAGAGAGAGAGAGCGCCGCGTGTATTTTTACCCACCGAAATCTTATTAATAACCCTGCCCCTCATTGACCCCTTTTAGAGTTTCGCTCTGACGCGTTAAAACACCGATACAGTCGGGCTCTGCGGTAGCGAGCTCAGCCGCTGCCACCGGCCACCAGTCCACCGACGCCGACGCCGACGCCGCCGCCGCAGCCCTTAACCCCGTTCGCTATCGCGCCTTCTCGCGACCCCTTCAAACTTCAAGTTCGCGTGGCGCCCGCATTATGTACGAGTGTGCAGTGGCTGTTAGAGAGGCCAACAGCGGTAGCAGCACCAGCACAGAGACTGAGTGAGAGAAAGAGAAGGAGAGAGAGAGAAGTAGATGCTAAACACAGCGTGCGTGCACTTTCATACGTGCTGAGCTATAGAGAGAGAGAGAGGCGGAGGCGCGCGAGAACCTTGGTAGATCCAGCGAGGCAGATTAGGCGCTCGTCTACGCCCCGACGGCTTTCCCCGGCGAAGGTCAGCCGTTCTCTCTCTCTCACTTTTGCACTCTCCGGCAAGGCTTAATGGCTTATATGCTTTCCGTGCCGGTGAAGAGAGAGAGAGTGAGAAAGAGTTTTCTCTCACGCCCCTCCACACCTTGTCCCCTCTGCCCCCCGTTTCCCCCGGACAAGCTATAACGGCCTCACGTGAGCGCCCTGCAGTAGAACGAGTGAGATTGATGTCGGACAAGCGGGAGCTCCGTGTGCGCAGTGTGCGAGTCGAGAGAGTCCCGAGTAGGTGCGGGGGACCCGCGGCTGATGAGACTTGGAGAGGGTGGGATATAGGCGAGGATCGAGGACCAAATCGATGATTTATAGAATGTTGAGATTTCGCCCACAACCAGATAAAGTATTTCTTATCATGTGCTTTATCCAGTTGGATCATTAGTTTTCTTGCTTTTTTTCCCAGCATAATCAAGCGTGAAAAAATGCTTAAAGATGTTTTTGTTAACGTTAACGCAAGATTACAATTATGTTTTCTCGTTGTTAAACAAAATTTAATTGGAATCCGTGTCTTTGGATTGTCAAGGTCTAGAACTGAAATTGATATGTACATATATATAAAACCAATTTCCTCCTGCATTAAATTATGCAGCAGATTTGAATAATTACTAGTTGTCAATTATTATTTCATGTCAATGGGTAATAAAGTAGCATTATCACGATCTGCATAAATTATACACGAATCGACAAGTGTATACGAACAGTTTTTGAAACGCGAAAATCTTAGTCGATACGAGAACGACTTTTAGCAGACTTTTGCGAAAATCCATCGAAAAACCATTTTAGATTTTGTAATACACGCATTTGTGTGTGTGTTTTCTTTGTAGCTAGAAATGGATATCGATGTGAACGGAGCGCACGTTCTTTTTACTTTTTTTAGTTTTATCAATTTATAAAGGTCACTTGGAATCTCAACAAAGTCCACAATTCTAATTATAGGCATCGTATTTTAATAAAATAAAGATAATCTATACTTGCGTGAAAAATTGCAATTAAGCTCGTGTGCTTTATGAAAATTGCTATTCGGAAACTTTCGCTGATAATGCAATCAGAATTTCAATTTATATTCCAAAATGACGTTAAAACATCATAATTATTATTTCTAATTATTATTACTCAATTCATCGTCAATAAAGCTATAGCGAAATTGATTGACAAGCTGAAACGAAATTTTCATCGCGCTCATTCATAAATGATGTTGGATTCTTTGAAAGCGTCACCTTGGTCTCTTTGATTACGAAAATGAAATGCTGTGACAGTTTAAGTTGGCGACAGGATCTACATATGTTATATTTGGTATCTATAGCCATTGTGTTCTTATTTCTTGTTATGTACTTCACGTAATGCTTGCATTGCTTTTCTTTATACTGGTATATAGCAGCGCCGTATTAATTATTCTAAAATGAACGGCGACACATTTCTTTGTGCTTTTTATTAAATCCAAGATTACTTAAAGAAAATTACACGCTGTCGCCTATATTCCGCGTAAGGTATAATGTTCTTTAAGATTGTCATTGGATTCACGTAAACAAACAGTTCTTGGCATTGTTAGATTACTCTAAAGTTTTCGTACGTATTTTGTGTACGAGCAGAATAATTTCATTTTTCTATAATACAATAATAAATAACTAATAAAAAGGCGAAAATAATAAATTATTTAATGTTTTTTCAACTCCTGATAAATCAAAGAATATTAATGAATTATCTTAATTACTGTGAAATTATTATTGCATTATATATTTCCAGTTATTGTTCTACAAACTATATTTATCAAAAAAGTACTTTTTTTATACTTTGTTGTTGGTATTTGGACTATCCATTTGGTCATTAATTTTCGAAGCAATTAAATGAGATTACTTACAAAACTAAACTTTTTGTTTAATAGAATGTTTGCAAACTAATTAATTTAATTATATACAAGTTTTAATTAAATGCAACTTGATAAAGTGGAAAAGGATTCTGCATCTATTCACATCTTCTTAATAGGAATTCTTGATGGGAGTTTTCAATAAAAATTCTTCATTAAGCATCTTTTAGTAGATTAATGATTTACTACGAAAAGTGTATAAACATCGATTCCTTTTTGTGGCACAAAATCTAATATTTGCTCTGATCAATTCATAAATTACTAAGCTTTGGTTCGGCATATTAAAATTAGTGTGTCGTGTTCATTTGCCATTTCGTGAGATTCACATCGAAGCGATCAAATCAAGGTAGAACCTCTATTGATTTTAAATTTAAAGAATTTTATGAAGAAGCTATAACTGCTTGTTTGGAGAGTAACAGAGTCTCATGCAGTTTATATTTAGTTTATCCCAAACTAAAACATTATCGCATAAATCCGTTTTTTTTATAAATTACACTTTAAATTCTTTCATAATTCAATTACTTTGACCATTATATCCATTTCCTATATATCAAATATACAAACAAAAAGCTAAATTACTTGAAGCAGTATATATGTCGCGAGTTAATTTTAATTAGACTAATTAACGAAATGAGGATCGTGGTGGAAGTTCAAGCAGATGCAGAATGCAGTTCTCATACCATTTGCTTAGCATAAACACCAGCTTTCTGTTGACTCCGGTATACATACATATTAATCGTTGATTAGGCTATGATTAGACTGATTAAGACACACCCGCAGACGCACTGCAACAATGAAACCATTCAAGCCAAGGAACAGTATCATCAACCATTTCCAATTGAATTCATCACATTCGAGTATTAAAAGAGACGCTATACTGCGTCCACATTTTCAGATTCCAGCTAACGCGCAGCGACACAAATATAAAAATAAAGAAAATAACCAAAACAGTTATCTCGCGCAAAAATTTCCGCGAGTTTCTTTTCCCTTTATTTTTAAACGGGCGAGTCGCGCGCGCGCTTCAACTCATATATGTTTACATTAATTTAATGGCACGCGCGCGCGGTCGCAGTTCTCAAACGCGAAATGCCTCTGCTATACTCGTATATACCCACCACGCGTGAGAGAGAGAGAGAGAGAGAGAGAGAGAGAGAGAGAGAGAGAGAGAGAGAGAGAGAGAAGAGGAGCAGGGGAAAATATATATATGAGAAAGAGAGAAGCAAAACAATGCGATAAAGAATAGAGATCGACGCGATGGTGTGTAGGTGATGAGTAAGTCGCAGCGCTCCGCGATCTGTATGCGTGTATACGTCTGTATACCGGGAGAGCTGGTGTGATGTTGCGTATGAAAATAGGTTAAAATAGGCGAAGGCTCGGCCCAATACTAAGACAAAAAGAGAGAGAGAGAGAGAGAGAGAGAGTATCGCGGAATAGCGCGGAAAATCGCCGTCCGACAAATTTAGTTGGCTCGCAAGAGCCCGCGAGCATTAAGGAGTTTCCGATGCAACTCTCTGAGCACATGTACGTGTGTGTATATATATAGGTGTCAATGGGTTGTTAAAATCATAAACAATGCGCGGCTTGCTATTAATGAACAGGATTATTGGGTAGTGGGTAACCGGTGGGGGGCGAAGAGTTTAGCTGCAAAACTAAAATATACACGAAGACGCGCGCGCCTGCCTTCGGCGCACGCGTATATTTCATGGATATTAATAATTAGAAAGTAAATTTTTAGTCATCGATAAATGTATTTTTAACCCCCATCCTTCGCATATAGGCTCTAATAGTTTCGGCTTGTTTATTTTACGAATGTACTTCTGCTCGACTTAATTTATGCGTCTCTAAAATAGAGTTATGCTAACACTAAAAATTATTGCTTTGTTTATTTTGATGGAAATTATAATGCATAGCTGCATCGCGATAAAAATTTTCAGCTCTTTGTTAATTTTCTTTTTATGTTTTCGATACGATACATTGTTTTGTAAGGAAGCACGAAATACTTTTATTTTTCCATAAAATATCGGATTACTAAATATAGGATCAAATATTTTTTGCGTTGTGCAAATGTCTCGGGATTCCATAGAGGTTTTGCTTTCCGCTTTGAACAATTTTAGTCATGGGCGACGTTTTTCAGAGTAGGTGGATATATCGCTTGTGCGCATACCTGAGTGCACACAAATATATATATATCTGGTGGGTTAAATTTGAGCGCCAAGTCACATTGTTCTGACAGATGTTATATACTTCTCGCATATTCAAGCAATGAGCAACTAAGTTGATGTTAATAAAGATCTGCTAACTTTTAACTTTTACTTGAGCTTTTTTTTATTGATAATATTGCAAAATAAACAATTATTTGTAGATGTAGTCAAAGAATGTATAATTTACAAAATTTATGAAATTTGTTCAGTCTAATATGCAATACTCTAAAAACGTTGAAAAATTGTCATTTAATTAGATGGTAATAAATTGCCGTTGCCGTGAGCTAAAATATAATAACCTAATCAAAACTTGTGATTTCTATATATAAAAATAATTATTCATGCATTGAATGTAAAAAAAAATATAGTTTTTACCAACTCTATAGCGCTATAAATAAAGAATCAAATCCACAGCGCATCCGACTCGCTCAAATTAGTTTTGACAGCTGCACCGAAAATTATTTCCTTATAATGAAAATAAATTGAATCCGGGATCCTGCATATCTGCATAGCTCATTAAGTGCCGACCGAGGTGCAGCATTCGATCGGCGGCCCTAAAAAGTCGATTTCGCGAATACACATGCGCCTCTGCTTACCGAGCTCCGACGAAAAGAGCAAGGGAAAGAGAGCTAGTGAGCGAGGGAGGGAAGTACATATAGAGATGCTCGGTGACAAAGTCGATTGCGATCGAGCTATCCGGGCGAGTGGCGACGGCGGCGGCACAGCGGCGTCGCACACGTAGGTAAAAGTATAACGTATGACGTGCCGCGCGGCTCGATTCTGGCAGCTTTCCCGCCAGATAAACTCGGGCGTGAATTCCCCCCCCCCCCCCCCCCCCCCCCCCCC
>UELV01174740.1:33744-49725 GCA_900490015.1 Megastigmus stigmatizans | reverse complement strand
GTTCAAGTAGATACAGATTCTGTTTTGAGAGATTCTTGAGATAGAAATCATGTTTGATGGTCCGATAATTTGTCCAATTGCAAGTGCGTAGTCGCGAATAGTGATGCCATCGATTGCATCGATTACTATGGCTTGGTTTCTTGATGGACATATTTCTGTTTGAGCAGCAGCTGAGTAGGTAACTTTGATTGGTGAAGAAGGACTAGGTGTTGCATTTCCGGTTGTAGACGGTGGTTGAGTGTCCCTGATACCAGAAACACTCGACATGTTAGAGTTGTTTTTGTTGGGGGAAGAACCCCAAAGATTTAGAAAGAATCACACTCTCGTTCGTGGCACTTTTCACACGCGGATATTTAACTTGCCGCCGAATCAAGTAGCGATCTAACACTCGTGTATACAAACACGTGTTGACGCTACGAGCGCTCAAACGAGACTCCCAAAATATTAGTGTTATACAAAACAATAAATTACAACGCGTTCTAATACTAAAGCAAAATTTACTTTAAAATAATATCCTTTGATATATGAACTCTGAAAGAATTGTACACTAAATGATTTGTTTAAAAATCTATTCAAACTAACGTATATAATTCTTTTATAAATTTGAATTCATATTGTAAAATTTTGACGAGCAATAAATTCATCGTTACTTAATAAGATATTAATTTATATAAATAATATTTTAAACTTTGGCGCTATTCAAAACGGATATTTACTTGTAACCAATAAATTCGTGTCTTTTAATACTTCACAACATCCAGTCATCACTTTTTGAAAAGTGAATAAAAAGGTAAGCGAATTGCTGCTTAATTTATAAACAGTTAATTTATAAACTGTTATAATTAACTGTTGCACAGTACACTTTTGAACCATATTTATCAATTTTTTTATTGTAAATAATTAAATTTCCCTTAGGTGCGCCAACCTCCCCCACTCTTCCCGCGCTCCCTTTATTTGTATACTATGACAGTATAAAGTATTGCAAAGTATCATTGAAAACAAAAGACGGGAGATCAAATATAATTAATTTAATTCAAATCAAATTAAATAAGCATTTCGTTTTTACCAAAGACAGGCTCATCTTTGATTTAAGGATCTCGATTCACGTCGCTCCTCTGGATTTTAGGCACGACGTGTAAATTCCCGCTCTCTTGCCAAGCCCAGATAAAAAAGAAAGAAGCTTAACGGATGCGAGTTGCGTTACATATGCATGATATAAGTCAGACCCTCGGGAGTATATAATGAGTACCTTGCGTTACACAAGACTTACCCGGCTTGAAGGTTTCTCCGTCCCAATTCTCCAGTGTGTTCTCGATCTGCAAGCACAGAAGAAAAAGAAGAACGTTAAGACATCGCATTGGCAAAAGGAGAAATAGAGTCTACGCGGGCATTAGTTGGCCGCGTCAAAGCAAACAAACAAGCGGAATCACGCGCACGGCTGATAAATTGAAATTCATCGGATGCGCTCTCTCTCTCTCTCTCTCTTTCTCTCTCGCGTGCGCTATACATCGAGCTTTTGTTTTTTCCTCGCGCGCAACTATGTATACGTAGTGAAAGAGAGAGAAAGAGTAAGCGAGAGGTGCTCGGTAAATCAAGTTATCTTGCGAGCGCTTCTAACCGATTTCTCACGGCTCGGACGCACTGCGCTCCCATACACCGCACACACACACACACACACACACACGAACGTTCGTGCGCAAAGAACTCGTCAATCGTCCATGCAAAAGCGAGCGAGAGATGAGAATAAAAAAGCTGACTGCATCGATAGCCAGCAAAGTTTAGTCGCAGCGTGTCGAGCGTCGCGCGAGTACGCACGCATATGGGGCTGCTCAGCTGCGGCATGGCAGCTCTTTTTGCTGCTTCGCTCGTTTAACGGAAATTTCACACACGGGCGTCTATATCCTTTAATCAGCCAACATGTCAGGCGATTATTCAACGAGGTGGACAAAAGGAAGAGAGAGAGAAAGAGATAGAGAGAAAGAGCAGAGGAGAGGGATTAGGAAAAGGGAAGGTGGAAAAGTAAGCTGATCAATGCAGCGCAAGGGGAGAGCTGGAGGAGGAAGACATGCGCTATGATGCCCCACCCTTAATACGCAATTCAGTGAAGAAGAGCTCACTCTGTCTCTCTCTCTCTCTCTCTCGCCCTCCCTCCCTCTCTTTCTCTCTCTTCCACGTCGATGCACGCATCACGCACTCATTTCGAGTCGGCCTATCGGTCGGCAGCGTGTAATCACAATAAAATCGCGTCCACACCTGGACATCCCTTCGCTCTTCCTCGTGTAGCTTCCTCGGAGAGATATAGGGACGGCCGCTGCGGAGCGTTTATATAATCGATTCCTCGTTAATTACGCGCTCGCTCCCGGGAGCTGCTCCTCTCTCTCTCTCTCTCTCTCTCTCTCTCTCTCTCTCTCGAGTGGTCGTCGTCGTTGATGGCGCCACGCCTCTTCCCGATAGACCGAGACCGAGATGTATGTCTTCGCTGCACAGACCGTACACTAGCGCGCACAAGAGAGAGAGAGAGAGAGAGAGAGAGAGAGAGAGAGAGAGAGAGAGAGAGAGAGAGAGAGAGAGAGAAGAAGAGGAGCGAGCTAGGAATCGGGTCGTTCTACTTTATTAAATCAGAATACCAGAGATCGGCTCGCGGCGGTTGCCCGGCCACGACGACGTCGACGACGACAACTCCTATATATACGTGCGTGAAACAGTCTCTCTCTCTCTTTGAGCAGCAGCTGCTGTTGCTGTCTCTGCCGAGCTGCTGCGCATAGTGCAGGCATGTCGTGGGTCATTCAACTTGAGCGGCCCATCGAAAGTTCCCTCTCGCATGACGAATTACTCGCCTGCAGATAAAGTAAAAGGGATTAACTGCCTTGTTAGGGAGGTATATACCCGAGCGCTCACCTCCCTTTCTCTCTCTCGCGGTATTATCTCTCTGGACTTTCGCTCGTGTGTGTACACTGCAGTATCATTCTTTCTTTCTGTCTTCCCTCTCTCTCTGTCGAGAAAGAGAGAGAGAGAGAGTGAGTACGAGCTTCAATTGGACGTTTTTTGATTGTCCCGACCGATGTGTGGGATGCGCCCGGCAGTTCATCTCTCTCTCTCTCTCTCTCTCTCTCTCTCTCTCTCTCTCTCTCTCTCGACTCTATAGACTCGTCTGACTAATTTTATGAGATATGATGCCTGTTGTGCCCTCTTGCATGTATAGCCGACCAATTATACGCCTTATAATTTAATTGCTGGATCTGAAACGATGAAAAACTGACGAAATGCCATTTCGTAATGGATTCTAATTTGCTCGTACCCACTCCTTCGGAGCTGCTAAAGCTTTATGTTTCACCGGAGAATTTCTTGGAAAAACACTGGAACGCAACGCAATTACAGATTTACCGTAACAAAATACTGGCTTTGTAAAAAGTGGAAATCTCCATACGAAATTTATAACTTGTAAACATACGTTTCAGCATACGAAATATATTTTTAAGTAGATACGTGCCGGGTCCGTCAAGACATTCTCCAATCCTCGAAATTTCAAATGATACAAGCTTTGCCTTTTCAGCTCACGATGCCACGTCGTTTTGCGAATCATTCATTGCCGCGTGAAGAACGAGGTAACGAATGCATCGCATAAGTCGAAGCAGCATTCAAAAGGTGCAATCGCGAGGGCCGGCCGACAAAAGCCGCAACCTCGTGCGCGAGAAATGCATCGTGGAATTTTTCCGCGTGCCGCGTTTCCAAGTCCGCAGACTTTCGACGCACCAACGAGCAAGAATAATAATAATAAGAAGAAGAAGAAGAAGAAGAAGGGAAGGAAGGAGGAGAAGAAGACCAAGAAGAAGAAGAGGAAGAAGAGTCGTCTTGGACGTACGTCTTGGAGCCTCGCACATGCCAGCACACTTACGCAAATAAGCCGCGGAGAGCATCTCAGCCTCGCCGCGCAGTGACACACGTAATTTTCGTACGAAATTAACACCGACATTACTGTCTCCCTCTCTCTTTCTCTCTCTGGCGTCTGTGCCTGTGTGTGCGCGCGTGTGTGTGTGCGTGTGTGTGAGTGTGTGACGCAGTCGGTCTATTGTCAGTTGTCGGGTCTGCTGCACTCATCCGGATACATATTCCGTGCTTACTCGCGTGTCGATGGACTGCCGTCGCTGCGCGGCTCGCTTATCGTCAGAGATGCCTATCTGCTTATATGCAAGGCGGCAGAGGATCGCTGCCCGCACGCCTATACGTAACCGGCCGCGTGTCTTATGCATTTATGTATTGCATTATATGTTGCGGGCCGACTGCGCGAGGAACAAGGAGGAGAAGAAAGAGGAACGGGTTCAAAGGAACAAGAGCAAGAGGAGAGATAGAGAATGTGTGCGTGAGAGTGAGAGAGAGAGAGAGAGAGAGAGAGGCAGAGCTGGAGAGCAAGAAAAAAAGCAGCCAATAGTAATTTGTATTGAAAAAAGAGAAAGAGCGCGGATGAGCTGGAGCAGTGCAGCGATAGCCCAGTCGGAGCCTGAGCTCTCCAATGAGAAGAAGATAAATCCTTTCGCTTTTGAGAGACGGTGAATTAATTTTTGTCTCATTCTTTGTTCGCCGAATTCGAGTGGGCCGAGCTCGAGCCAGAAGAATCGAGCTTTCTTTTCTTCCTCAGCCTCCTATCAATCTGCTTTATTAAAAAAGAAAAAAAAAGAAAAAGAAAAAAGACATATCGCTCCGCTGAATCGCATGCACATGCACTGCAGCAGTACCTTGTATTAATCGCCGAGTCTTTTATTTAGTCCCGCGGAATTCCAGCGATAACAAAAATCCGGAATTCCCCGTTTCTCTGTGCAGTGCATGTGCATAATATAACCACACGTCCATGCTTAAGCCGTGGCGCAACGCTTGTACCGCACGTCGCCTTGGTATATGTATACACACCGCCGGCGAAGGTCAATGAATCACGATCGGAATTTATTAGAAGCCCGACGCGAGCAAAGTGCAGCGCCGATCGGGGATATATCTCTTTCTCTCGCGCCTCCCGTTCGACAACTTATGCAGGATTACGTAATTTCAGTCACGGAATCATGTTGATCCGCTGCTGGCGAACCACGCTGGCGAACGAGCAGCAGGAGAGCGAGAGTGAGTCCCGCGCGCGAGTGTAGCTCGTTGTATACACTGAAAAATGTCATTAACTCACGTACAGCTAGTCTGCAACCACCTTCCTCTCTCTCTCTTTCTCTCTCTTCTTTTCCTTATCTACCTTTCGCGATTTTTCTTTTTGCAGCTCGCCTCTCGCTCTTCGCGCTTACATTCTTCAGTGTGACAATTAACTCCATTAGCGACTTTTTGCCCTTCTCCTGCAACCAAAGGATAAAATAAAAGCGAACCTGCTCAATGCGGAAACTTACTGTTGCGAAAGTAAACAGTTAAGTTTTTCTTCTTTCTTTTTTCAATAATTGCCTGTTTCCTAAAGGATTACGCTTGTTCGAGCAAAACGAATCTCCCTTTAAATTTCAAGGTAAAAATAAATGATATATTACTCTCTAGGGTAGAATTAATGTTACATAAATACAAGAATTAAAATACATATCCTGTATATGGACGTACCTGATAATGTTATCTTTCATTTTAATGTAATATAATTCAACAGCTGATATGCAGACTGATATTTTCTCTTAAATATTGATATTAATTTTTATAAATCATAACTTTTACAAATTCATTAATCTGTGGATTAGACAATTTATTTTGAATGCTAAAGTGCCGTAATACTTATTCATCCTTTTCATCAGGGGCATGAACGTCAATTCTCGCGATCGCTTGACGCAATGCACAGCGCTAAAATTTAGATTTTATACGCCAATACTAACGTCTAAGCTCGCACGTGAGCAAACAGCACTTTCTTTCTCACGCAAATGGGCATCGCAGCGAATGTCTCGCATGAAGTCATCATTACAGAAATAAAAACGTTAAATTTAAAAAGACGGAGCTACGCGAGACACACGTGAGTCGGTTAAATTTATAATCGTCTCTCAAGTCCCTCTTCCCTATTAGTCACGTATGCGCGAACGCGAGGAATTTCACGAGACGCGATTTCCAAGCCGTGTGTCTGATGTGCGTCAAACGCTTGTAACCGAACGCCTCGCGTGCGGTAAATATACAAAGGGGAAAAGCGCGTTACTTGCTACGATCAAGAGATCAAGAGAAAGAGAGAGAGAGAGAGAGAGAGAGAGAGAGAGAGAGAGAGAGAGAGGCGAGATGGTAACTATAGATGTAGGGGCTCCTGTTAATCATCTCGTCAGTTGATGCGCGCGCTAGCGCCTAGAACAAAGCCTGGCCGAGTTTATGCCAAGAGCCGGAAGAAATATAAACGCGAATAGAGCTGCCGCCGGCGGCACGAGCGACGATCAAACGGGAGCAGCTTATAAACATTAAGGTACTGCCCTAATTTTAGACGCGAATCTTTTTATTTCAAAAATATGGTTTATTTATATTCGTGTATATGTGTGTGTACGCTGTATTCGTTGCGATAAAACTACCATCAAAGATTTCATGGCTATAATACCTAAACTTGGCTTTAGGGCAATAACTTCTTGAAATATAAATAATAGTGAAATGGATACTTCAGCTCCTGCGTCATTGTACCTATAGTCAATTGTATTTACTTTTATATAGGATAATTTATTCTTAAACGCGGCCTTACCTATTGCAATAAATTTTAATAGCATTATAGATGTATTTAAATAGCAAATGTAAAGTCTTGCGTTTTCCCATTCCGTAGCCTTTTTAGCTAACAATATATCAATATGTGCGAACGACAATATCAACGACAAGAACTGCGCATTAATTTCGCACCGATGATTTGACCGAAGCGCATCGAGTCCCTCTCAATCTCAAAACTCGCTCTTCAACGTCGCTTTTAATTAAAATGTCGAGCAGAATTGGACTACGGCCAGTCCCGCAGCAGCACAGCGAATCTCTGGATGTCACGTAAGTGGGCGTGAGACGAAAAACAAGATGTTTTTTTTTTCTTTGCTTTATAAACCGACGGATTATAGGCATTATTATAGGAGGAGAAGATAGGAATCGAGCGAAAATAGGCGTGGGCACGTAAAGCGTGAGAGAGATAGAGAGAGAGCGACACTTTTTTAATTCGCTCCTCGAACGAAAGCAAGACCGAATGAGTCGATAGCGTCGAGCTCCAAGATCGCATCGACGCCGCGCGTCCCGCGCATTTTCTATACGGCGCAACGTTAATGATGCATAAAACCTGTCATCTCGAGTGCACAGAGTGTAAATAAGGATAACAGATTAGCCGGCTCTAAATGCATTTCTAATGGAGATTCGCCCGCGGGGGGAATTAGCATTTTTATTGCGGAGAATGACTGTCGAGAATATTTAATATCGCGCGCGGCGCGCACGTGACGCGAAGCCATAATCGTAAATGCACGCCACGGCAAAGGTGAATATCGGGGCGGCTGCTTCAGCTTTTTTAATAGCCGAATGATTCGCGCAGTGTAATAAAAAGACTCGCGCGCGCGCCGCCCTGTGTCCGATGATTATCAGAGCTCGGGACGCTAAGTCACTCTACCGCGCAGTCTCCGCGCGCCCCTGTAACCTTATACAAAATCGCGCGCTTCTACGACAAAGTTTACACACGCGGCGAAATAATTAAACAAGGGAGTTGCATTAAATTTCGGTAGATATCTCCACGTGGTCTCGCAAGGTTATTTTTATCGACCCTCATCCGAAAAGCTACAGAAAAGAACACAGAATCTCCATTCACACGTGTGCAGTATATTTGAAACATTTAAAATCAAAATGCTTTTGGTTAAAGCATTTTTTTTTACGTTCAACTATTTAAAGTGGTATATAGAGTTTTAGGGTACAAAATTTTTTCACCCTTCAAAGGCAATTTTAAAGGAATATTCCTTTATACATATATTAATCGACTTGGGAGAATTTTCAAAGCTATTTACAACTATTGATAGTTGCAGTTAGCGAAGACCCTCGCGTATACATACCAATAAGATGCTTTACGATCTCCTAAAAATAAATCGGCTACTAAGTTAACTCAGTCGTCACATTTAACACGATGCAAAAAGTTTATGTGGTTGCGTGAACTACAAGAACGGCTACCTAAAACATACGGTAACGAGTGTCGAGGGTTCATTTAACGACACCACACTTGGCTCGCTGTTTATAATTCTCCGTCTTGAAACTCGTGTAATTCGGTCGTGTCTAAAAACGATCCAGCCGCGGATCCGCTGACTGGATTCCTGAGGATTCGGATGTCGTCTGGTGCTAATGATGTAAATACTCTGTTATAGAAAATACATGCGATACTTAATGAATTTATGAGGCTTATCTCGCTTTGATTGCCGCGTACTTTTCGTTATCGAATCCTGCGGGTGACTTCTTTCGCTGAAACGCAAAGGGTAACGATCATCGCGCTATAAGATACTGTCGCGATGCGAATGACTCATTGTAAAAAATGTTATCTTGTTTGAAATTACCCCTATATTAAATTTCACACCTGTGCTTAGTGAATGTTGATAGATGTAATCGACACATCGCTGATGAAATTCTTTCGATTTGAAATTCAGAGGTATCTTGGAAAATTTTGTCTGCAAAATTTGATCGCTCAGCGAATGATTCATAGTTCTTTTAAAACATTATATTCTATTAGAATTATGAATTTTCAAATAATAATGGATTTTTATATTCCTGCAACAGTTTAAAGCTTTGGAATTCTCATAATAATAATGCTTTTCCAGATATTCGAAAAAAGTGCGAAATACTCTGGTAATAATTTCCGCATGTTTCAGGCTGATTTCCGAGAAATTTACAGTGTATTTTTCCACTATGGCTGTAGTTTGAGGACAAAAGTAAAAAGGAAAGTTCGGTAGGTGCAGGCTTTCTTCGTAAGTTTACGTCACTGAAAAGCTGCTTCGAGAGCATTTTAATGATGTCTCGCGTACCTTACGTACCAGAGCTATCAATCTTGGAGCATCGTGTGTCCGCGCCGTTTTCACTCTCTATAGACGAAGGAAAAAGCCGCGTTCCCGTGCAGCGTTCCCGAAATTCCAATTTTTTCCATCCCCAATAATTTACCGCATTATAATAGTCTCGCGCAGATGTAAAACTCAGCCGTCCTGCAGGTAAGGGCAGCGCGGCGAGCTCGTACATTATAGCTCCGCGGGCGCGAGCGCGAGCCTTCGTGTATGTAAACGAGAAATTATCCTCCGCAATTTGGCTGGCGCGCGCGCGAGCTGGCTGCACTCGAGCTCGCATAAAATTAACGCGATCATATTTCCGAGCGTGTTGTACACGGGCGCGCCTAATAAAACGGGACGTGCCGAGCGTTAATTTCGCTAACAATATTAGATTATTATGTTTGACGCGCTATACGAGGTTCGAGAGCTCGCGATCGGACGCGCAACCTCTCGGCTGCAAGACCTTAAGTACATAGCCGGTTAAGCGTCGATTATCGACAGCTGTATACTTGCACTCTGTGTGTGTGAGTGTGTGTGTATTTACTAGGGATCACGCGCATAATCTGCGGCGGTGCCGAGTCGTTTTTGCGGATGCGAATTTACTTTCTCCCGCTTATGTGCTGCTGCTGCGGCTGCTGGGGCGCGATCGAGAGTAGAGGGACGGGAAGAGCCCGCGCGATGCACGCGGCCAAGAGCGAAAGAGATGGAGCGGACACGCGGCTTGTGCAGTATACCGGCAGTATACCGGCGCCGACAGAAAACCATGTTGCGCTCGATTATTCGGTAATGAAAATCGAGCGAGCTTCATTCTCTCGACTCGACGATTTACGGGGTCGTGCGGTGCAACGGTGCGCGGCTCTTGCAGGCAGCCAGACTGCGGCTCGACAGCTAAAAAACATCGGCCGCGCGTCACGTCGATTTTTCGGCCCGCAGCTGGGTGATGGGTAGAAAGTATCCGCGGTTTCTTTTTTTTCTTTTTAATAATACCAATTTGGCTTGATTTATACTTTTATTTCTTTGCACCACTTTTCTCACGGAGGAGGCTCTTTGACCGCCTGTTATATACACTGGACTGCCAGCACTCGTGTTATTCTCATGTTCGATGAATAATAATATTTAAGGAGACTTTTTTCTTTGTATTTTGATACAACCTTCTGTAATATCGTCAGCTACATTTATTCTTTTATTTATAATGTTAAATGCCATTCAACTGGATTAAAACAAAATTAAGTAGTAGCTATTTTTAAATCAATCTCGTTCAATTTTGACTTTATTTTCACTTTCCCGCAGTAAAGTTTTGGCCTGAAAACGCGCGAGTCATTATATTTAGAAACACATTTAGCTTATCTACGACAAGTACTTAAAGTTAATTTAAATCAAAACAAAATCGTTAAACCGGCTATAAAGCTCATTAGATTAGACTAAATTTAAAAGTAAAATTGCAGGCATCGGTTCTTAAAAATATTTAGGGATTTAGCTGTATGATAATGCGCATAGTTTCACTTATATTATATGTATACGAGACGCGCAGCGCGGCTTCGCGGCAGCTGCGAAATGCGCTCGTATGCAGCATTACGTATACGGTGTACGGGAATACGAAATTGGCTTAATCGGATCACGCGCGAGAGCGTATAAGAAGGCGACAAATGATTGTTCGCGGAGATTAACTCGCGGCTGATCTTGAAAAGGACTTATTTTATTTTATATTTTCGGGACGGGATTAGGGCACGGAATTCGCCGATCGATCAGCGTCATTACTACATACGAACATTATCGAGGCATTTTATTTGTGTAGTACATATATGCGCACGAGGAGCTTCCGCGCACTCGCGACGGCGATGCTCGATCGGTTCACATTATTCAGACGCCCTTAATCGCGATGCCGCTGCCCCTCCCTGCAGCTTCTCATTGTCATCGATCCGTTCATTCGTCGTTTATACTAAACTCGTTTTTTCCTCTCTCTCTCTCTCTCTCTCTCTCTCTCGTTACGAGATTCCGTGCGCCGTTACACGCCCTGCGCATATACGTATATAGGTTGTTCCGGAAGTTTTTGGGGGACTTAATCCCCCGGTACTCCCGTTGCTTTTGTATATGAGCAATAGCCGTCTTTTAAAATGAGCATAAATTACACGTTGTAACATCTTCCGCGTGCTTTGTTTATGCGCCTGTGTCTCGTGCTTCTCTTCTTAGTTTTAAATCATGTACCCTTTTTCAAAGCTCCAACCCTTTCTCTCATGCGATCCGAATGAATAGCAGCTTGGGCTTTGTTTAAAAGCCTGCGCAGACGACCGTTAAGCGCTTGTTTCGTGCCTTTCCGATTTTGGATATTAATTAGCGGAAATTTACATCAATCTTCGAAATTTATCGTACGTCGTATACTGACTTTCTACACTTTTGTCTCCTTTTCGCGAATTAGACTCGAAAATGCTTTTTTTTGGTTCTTATACTGCAGCTGAGAGAAAAGCAATCATAATTACATTGGCACGTGATTAATGTTTCTGCCTACGTCATACAAACTAGCGAAAAAATATCGATAACATGAATGCATTTAAAACCTTAATTTACCAACATATAAAGTTTCATGGTCATTGTACATACATCATAATTCGCATACAGCATCGCACTACCAAATAAAATCTGGTGATGAATAATTTTTATTCCCTGGAGATTTGATAAGCGAAACACGTACGACACACACGCATACTTCAGAGCGACATGGAAGAGCTAAAAGCTTCGCAGTAATTAGGCTTTAGCGGCCCTTAAACAACGACGATATGAAAAATGGCCTGCACGCGCGCGCAGGCATATACGGCTGCATTATTCGTATAATATAGCCAACTTTATAGCTATAGTTTCCGAATACTTTCTCCGGCACTGACGGCAAGACACTCAAAACTGAGTCGCGCCGGTATCTTTCTTAAGTGAATATACGTACAGGATGGAAGAAGATTTGTACCCGAAAAGCTTGAAACGTATCCTTAAAGCGAAAGTAAAAGATAATAATTACTTTTGAAAAGTATAACCAATGGTATATTAATTATCGCTCACGGGATTGCAAACGAACCTGTGTGATTTTCGTGTCAAGAGCTGCACGCGTGAAAATAGCCCAAAATTATCATCAATTTTCAAGTGAAACAACGTATGCACAGCATTATGGACTTGTGCACATATATTTTAAAACTACATTGCCTTGAAATAGTAGAATTAAACCACATACCTTATATCAACATCATTTTTAAAAACGATTTTTTTCGAAACTTGTAATTGTTAAAAAATATTAAAAAATGACTCATTCATAAAACTGGACATAAATGACTCAGTCGAATTCAGTTTAATAGCATAAAAGTTTACATACACAGTACAACATTTTCATGTGCGTACAATATCAGCATTGCACAATACGCAAGCCAACAATGCAACCGCCGCGTAGGACACACATTTTATCGACGCACGATGCTCAAGACTCGCTATGTGTACAGCAGAAGTTGAAAAGACTCGGGCACGTGTGCGCCTAAAGTAACTGTTTTTCCCCAAGTTGAAAATATGAACACGGCGTCGTCCCAAGCTCGCACCAACATCTCTCGAATCTCGATATTTATTATGCGCAAAATCCATGTCGCGATAATGGAGTCCAAGCGATGAATTATCATTCTCTCTCTCTCTCTCTCTCTCTCTCTCTCTCAATCTCTCTTTCTCTCTCTCTCTCTCTGAGTCTGTTGACCAAAGTCTAAGCAGTAGTTCGGGTCAGCAGCGGCAGCGCAGCTATTATACCGTTGTGAACATCGATCTCGGCTCTCCCCCTCGCGCATCACCACTATATATATACGTATATATGTGTATATATCCTTTTTATAACGCCTCTTATTTCTTAACACCTTATAGCCGGCTCGAGTCGTGTTGCTGCTCTCGTCCGCGCGCGTCTTCTTAAGTTTCATCGTCGCGCTTTGACTGGTTTCTTGATGCTCCTTCTCTCTCTCTCTCTCTCTCTCTCTCTCTTCCATCCTTTACCTTCTCTGGATTTCTTCCTTATTCTCTCTGTCTCCTTCTCCTTCTTTCCTCCTCTTTCTCTCCTTCTTTTTCACATCGTGAAATAACATACGCGAATGGCTATTAAATTCATAAGTCACATTTTAGGCAGCTCTCCCAAATTTTCTTTATCTCTTTTATTTCGCGTCATTCGCATTCTTCCTTTCGTAAATTCGTTCCATACACGCAGATAAGTGACGAGTTTTTATTGCTTCCAGCATTAAATGCGATAAGCAATTAATATTAATCATTTGGAAATAAGAGACTTTGCGTCTGTGCATATCTCATCTTCGACGTTGAAAAACCAGCGCTAACTCTACAGATTCTGCCGAGTTTCAGTGCTGCAGGAATAAAAAAGCGTATGGCGAATAGAACTGAATTGGCCTGTGAACGAGCTGACGTACGGCTAAGGTAATTTGAAATTCCGCCGATAGCCGAGAAAAAGCCACATAATTTCCCCGCGTCCGATTCTCCCAGCGTTAGCACACATGCCACATCGAACACGGGGTCTCCCCGGCTAATGGACCGTCGGCGCGATAGTATAAATTCGCGCGGCATTCAAAACACACGCACGCACACACACACACACACGCACGCACGCTCGCAGATTTCGTCTCGGCTGCGGTCGATTTTTCCACACTTTTCACAGCACTAAAGCAGCTCTCCCTCTTTCTCTCTCATGGCTATTCTCATCTCCGTGTCTCCAGCATCCGAGGCGCGTTGCAAGAGCTTCCTCTGCTTGAATCCAGGCGAGGAACAGTAAAAGCTCGCTGCACTGGCGCACCGATCGCAGTCACGCGGGATACGTTATACGTAATCTAGCGAAGGAATTTCTTTGTCGGGTCATAGACGAACCAACGGCCCCAAGAGAGAGAGAGGCTGCATACGCATGCGTGAGACGATCAGCGGCAGTGGTAGTCGAGGGCAAAAGAAGAGGAAGCTATACAGCGCGCGAGAGGGAGAAAGAAAAAGAGAGGAGAGTGAGAGAGCATACTGCAGCAACGACTGCAAAGAAGAGGATCGGGTTATTAAACTTCCTGCCTGCGTACCAGCCATTGACTTTAGCAAGCTTAAGCGTCTCGCTGCGTGCTTAAGCGTATATATATATACTTGTTGCCTATATATAGATATACGAACAGTGCCCAGCGCGGTACGCTGGTCGCTCAATAAAATTGCGCCTCCTCTTATTTTCATCGCCTGCCGCAATTGCTCATTGTGTGTCATTTCAGCTACGAAATGCTTCGACTCTCCTAAGGATCTTAATGAAGACGTGCAAATTCGAAAGCTCCTAATTCGAGATTGGCTCCTTTGATGGAATAAAACGCAATGAGAAATAGGTGTGTAAGTAGAAGAGCATGCCGGTATTTTTGCCAATGACGATCATATCTGTTATCAGCTCATTCAAATTAGCTATATATGCTATATATGTGTTTCTGTCGTAAAAAATCTTATTTAGTGTCCTCATTTAAATATTCCAATTTTCTGATTAAGTTGTAACTGGACGGGGTTTTTGAGAATCATTAAAACTCGAATAATGTCCGAGTTGATTGAGCAAAACGTGCAAACGGGATGGCAATTAGCGCCGCGGTTTTTAGAATATCGGTAATCCCGCCGAAAATCCTCGCAACGTTCATTTTTCACAGTACCCATGGGTATGCATACATAATACATCGAATACAGCACAGCCAAAACAAGCAACAAGATCGAAATCTCCGATAAATCATCTCTCTCTCATACACGTACATAAATATATAAATTCTAAACGCAAAGAATTTCACGGCAATTTACAAAAAAGTATGCCGCGAAAATTGTGCCAATTAATAAAAGCAGAGGAGCTACCTCGAGGTAGTCGGGCATCAGCATTAAATCGTAACATTCACTCTTGGAGCTCGGGCGTAAAATATATCGCCCGGCCATCTGGGATATATGCTAATTTTCGGACAAATCGGAGAAAGAAAGGTTGTGCGCGCGCGGGTTTATTTGGCTCAATTAAAAAGGATTTAACTTGCGAATCGCGCAGTGTACGTGTCCCTCAAAGACACCTAAAATATTAAAAATCGCACGATCCCGTTCTCTCGTGTATACTTTCTCGATCGGCCACAGAGTCCTCCATCATTCTGTATTCGGCACACGCCGCAGCGTTGAGATGCAGCCGCAGCCTCAGCATCCTCAGCATCCTCAGCATCATCAGCAGCAGCTTTGTAGCCGCGGCTCACCTTCACGCACTACACGCGGCAATAAAGTGTCCGTGCGCCTTTTAACCTCTTCTTTGCAGACGCGCATTTTTCTCCTCCCCGAGTCTTTTTCCTCTTCGTTTCCTCTCTTTCGTTCCAGCGAAAAGCAGAAAAAAAGAAGGCCGGGCCTAATGCGAATTAAATTGGCGCTCGACGTAGGCCGCGAGGCAAAAGCACCGGAGCAGAGGTGCTGTATAGCAGCGGCTTATACTCGCGTCCCCTCGCGGACAATTACAGATTCTCCTCTCCCTTTATTTCAAGACAAGGTACAGTTTTCGCTGGATTCCTGGGGCTGGAACCTTCTTGCTCGTTCCCCTGGCCTCCCCGAGTCTCTCTCTCTCTCTCTCTCTCTCTCTCTCTCTCTCTCTCTTCAGCTGAAAACATCGAGGCGGGGAGTGCACCGAAAGGCCCCCGAAGCCTCTTTAACGACTCGCAAGTGATTTCGAGCCTTTTAATTAGCGCGCGATTCCCTCTTCTCTCTCTCTCTCTCTCTCTCTCTCTCTCTCTCTCTCTCTGGAGCTGCCCCGCTGCAGACGACAGAACTCCGATATTATATACAGAGGAGCTATTACACGTGCGGCAGCTGTGTTATTGTGTATATGCAGTGTAAGAGACACGCATCGGCGCAGGCCGGCTCCCGGTTTCCGGCATATCTCTGTATTCGCTCATTTAAATAGCAACGCACGCACGCAGCAATTATTGTTAGCTTGCACTCTCCTGGCCAAAGATTCCCCCCCCCCCTCTCTCTCTCTCTCTCT